>JAJMIH010000017.1:0-221974 GCA_030575175.1 Sugiyamaella novakii
GAGGGCGGGAGGGTACAAGTATATGACAGTTATCAAACTATTCCAGAGGACCATGTCATTAGAGTATTATTCATTTTCATTATTCGTTATAGAACTTTCGAAGAGAGCTGTAGAAGAACATTATTGAAGAGCATATTATCAAAACATCGTTACAGAAGATATCGAAGCATTATTTCACAGCATTATTATTAGTCAAGTCAAGTATCCTTTGGTGTTATCAATGGCTACTGAATTCTTTCACCTACCAGATTAAATTCAATTATTCGAGATAAACCGGATATCATTACATTGCAATTACCAAATCAACAATTATCCTAATTAGTTCTTCGTGTCCATCCGAGGACTTTGGAAGATAAATGAGTTATAAAATTCATCCACTGTCTTGACTTCTCGCGTGTTATGCAGAAGCCTGGAAGACATAAAACTTTGAAAACAATGCTGGTAAAATTTCTCTGAAGTGAATCCAACTATTATTCGACAATAGTGTCACTGGTTCGACATTCACCAAAATCAATCGCTATCCCATTCGTTCTTCGTGACCATCCGAGAACTTTGGAAGCTGAATAGCGTTACAGTTCACTATATCGTCTACTGCGTGTCATGCAGTAGTCTTAGCGACAAATGATTTTGAGTACGACACTGGTGAACTTACCAATTGACTATGATATAATCTTCTGCTGCTTTTAATTATCATTATTCCGATTATCATAATTGCTTCATTTATTCTTCTCACTCCAAACCATTGCTCTTGCTCTTTGCTATCATCTGTCACAGTTGCTTTTATTTGTTCTTTTTTGGGTTCTTGTATTATTTTTCATCATTGCTTCATTTTCTGATTGGCATTATTGCTATTACTATTAGCATTATTAAGTGCACTCTAGTTGTGGGATTATTGGTTCGTCTTGCTTTAATTATATAACTTTACTAAATTATTTTATTATATCTCTTTCTACATTTTTATTCCATGCTTTGGGCCCAGTCCACAGCATGTATCGTATTAAATGGGTGCTAAATGATACGAACCACATTCTGGTGTATTTTTTGCCTAATAAATTGTTACTAACAGATGTGGACCCCATTTCGCCCGTATATCTTTCGTCACCTCTTATATTAGACCGTCTTGGAAGTTTACTATTTTTTCTTGTCTTGATTCACACAGAACACCTGGATCACGAATGACGTTACTCAAATTTAATGGTAAAATTCAGATGAAGTTGAAACAAAATATAAAATAATCGAGGACTGCTTCCACCTACTGCAAGAACCAGCTTAAACGAAACGCGGGTACTTGAGTTGAATTACATGCTTGAGGGATCATTATCAATAAGATCGTGCGTTGGGTCAATGATTACTTTTCTGAAGCTGTAAACAAAAAGGTGCTTGTCACCAAGTTAATTCCGACGCTTCGTATTTTAATTAAGTATATAATCGAGGAAACCAAGACACGTGGGTAAATATAAAGTGACGTTCAAGAGACCATTCATAACTTCCCACTTGTGTAAGAAGAAAGAAGGTTCTCTCTCCAAAGTTATATGCCCAGAATTGCATGATACCCATTTTACCGTCAGACGACTTTACATCATAATGAAAATGAGAACAATATCTCTCATGAAGACCATTCAAAGCAGTTCAACCGTTTGTTGTTTTCTTCGGGTCAGCTAAATAACAGGACACAGTTCTCCTAGACACTACATTTTCGGACCATAAAATATGCTTATTATCCTGTTGGTTTAGAAATCTAAAAAAAAATTCATCCCTTTCACGATGTTATATTACCTTGAATACGCTCCAAAACATCATGATGCAAAAAACTACAGCACCTTCTGTTCACGCCTGGTCTCCCACGGCATTACTGATCAAGGCTCTCAGAGGCTTGAATATGATTGATCGGACGGGAAATCTTATTTTACTCTGGATATGGCCGTAGCTGACCGAACATTTTGTACTTGGCACTTAACTAATATTGATCACGTGATTCACAACTGCGATAAGCTGGCATTTTTATGATCGTGAACTGAACTGAGCTGGCATTCTGAATAGAGAAAGACTGGTTTGGGTCCTACACCCCTCGAACCCACTTCGTTTGAAATTTGGTGACCCATGGGATCCTTCATGACTCAAGTTCGCCCTGACCAAGTGGAAATCCAACCCTGCCATAATATTCGAAATAAAAAAGTTATTAAACGCTGACAAGTCCTTATCTTGGACACATGCAGAACTCATCTTTCGTTCTTTTCTGGTTTAAATTATTTTATTATTGTATTGTATTATTATAATTGTGTATGACATAGACGTTAATTGATTTTACTACTACTATATTCAAAAAAAAAATTTAGTAGTACAATTAACGACTAAATTATTTTATTATTGTATTATATTAACGTCTAAATTATTTAATTATTGTAGTATATTATTTATAATTGTGTATGACATAGACGTTAATTGACTATTACGGTATTTTGAGAGGAAATCCGACAACAGCTTGATGTGAATATTGTTGATCCTTATCAATACCGAAAGAACAAATGGCCCGGTTGAAAACCGTTGATATGCCCTTGTACTGGGCCCATGTCGAACCGTCTAACCTGCTGTTCTATATACTATGTATTGTTGTATTATAATTATGAAAAGACATGGACGTTAAGTGAATACCTATCTACCTGAACCCATGTGCATTTCTATCTCGTCTAAATTTTATTTTATTACTGTATGATCTATCTATCTAGAGAAATATTTGCCATCCTATAGTGGTGTGAAGTGAGAGGATGTATTCAGTCTTTAGCAACAAATAAACCGACTTTATATGCGCCAGTGTGTATATATGTTATTTAGATGCTACTCTGGCTTGCTACCAATATAATGTGACTTCTTGATTCGCTCATGATCCATATATAAAATAGCTAATGAAAACACAAAATCAGTGACGTCAATGAAAGCCATATCACTGAGACTGTAGAAGAAGAGTTGACTGATTGTTGCTGATTTTATTATTACTTTTCACCGAGTAATAATCGAATTTGCAGTCTTATGCAGTATCGTGTAAATGAATAAGTAATTATCAATCAGATAATAAATAAATAATGAGGAGCCTTCTAAAATAGTAAAATACCTATCTGCAATCCACCTAAAGAGTTTCAATACCATCATCTCTACGCTGTGATTGCTTGAGATCCCTTTGTTGACGGGCCCTGGCTTTAGCAGCCAAGTCAGGATCCTCTCGAAAATCTCTGGCAGTGATATAGTGCTGACAAGCAGACACAGGACATTTGACTGAATTAGATCCATTTTGACCCGTCTGTCCTTCAATGACCTCCATGATAGCAGCTTTAGAGAAGCTATGCCCACATCGTTTACTCGTAACAGGATCTTCAAAATACTTCTTAGTAAGCGGGCACTTATAAGATATGACAGCACGGGATTCAACCAAATCATTCTCATCTTCATCATAGTCATCATAATACGTTTCAATAGCGCGCATTTCTTCATCAGCTCCATGATTCACATTAAATATGGATTGACGGAAAGTTGAATAGGCTTGTGACATGGTTTTTTCGCCGAATTTTTCAGACTGAGGTTGTAAACTTGATTGGGTAATATAGCTTTGATAACTTTCATCAAACACTTCATCTAAAGGTCTTGCCTGGCTCATTTCGTCCACATTTTGTAAATCAATAGTTATATCACGAGGTACTTTATTCTGATCTGCATAATTAACAGCATCAATTACTGCTTTCTTCAACAAACGAGTTTTCAGTGAAGCTTCTAAAGTAGACTTAAAAACTCTATCCAGTCCTTGCACGTACTTAGCCAACTGTTCTTCTTTAGCTGAATCAGGTTGAAAATGTTCAGATATATCTTCAAGTTCATTGATTTTCTCTTCATCCGAGTATAGCACACGTATGCCTTCTAATAGAATTGCAGATTTATTCAATAGTTCTTGTGCTTCTTTAATATTATCTAAAAGGCGACTCTGGACTTTATAGTTACGATATCCATTGGCGAATCCTTCAGAATAAAGGAGATTAAGTTCATTTTCGTTGGCATGTGGGGAAGGCTGAGGGTCAGAACTTACAGCAGACTCTTCATCTGACTCGCGAGGTCTTTTCCTCCTAGCCATTATGATTAGGATGTGAAAATACTATTGGTAATGGGTAAGACGCGTTGGTAAATATACATGTTATAACTTGATGTGCTGATCATAATCACGTGACTTGGGCACAATTGTAAACCTAAATATCAATATTACCAAGTATGAACAATCACAAATCGATTTATATAATTATAATTCACATTCAATGCCTTGAATGAACTGAAAACTTATACTATTAGGCGTTCAATTAATATTTCAATTCAATATTATACAGTTAAATAAACAAAACAATTATTGATCTTTCTTAACCTTATTCTTGACATAGTGCCATAATTCTTGATATACATCTTCTTCAGGTTGATCATGTTCCTCAGTATAGTGGAATCTTCTCTTGTCGATATCGATATCTTGTCTGTGGATCCAGAGAGGTCCACGGTAATAAATTTTGGCACCAATATAAACAATAACCATTAAGACGACCGAGATATAGTTAGCGAAGAAATTTCTTGCAGTAGTCTTTCCACCAAGGGGCCAAACAGCAAGATAAAATTCAACGATGATTAAAAGAATACACCAGATCATTCCCCAATAAGCTGCATATGGCATGAAAATAGATTTCCATGGTAAGTCTGAAAGACTTCTACCTTGGTACTTCCAAGCAGTTCTAAGTCTAAGGGAAGATAAGAAGATAAGACCCCAAACAACCAAAGCACAAAGAGAAGTCAAGTTAGAGAACCAACCGAAGACAGTAGCTCCCTTGTTGTTGACATTCAAATAAGCAAGACCACCACCAATGATAGTAGTTAAAATGAAACCGGGCCATGGCCTACCTTGACTATCACATTTCTTAAATAACTTAGGAGCCATTCCCAATTCAGCGAGACCCAAAAGTAATCTACCAGAACAGTACATAGCAGCATTACCAGAACTCAAAACGGAAATAAGAATAATTACATTTTGCATTTGAGCAAGACCGGGAAGACCAGCAGTTTTGAAAGCAATAACAAAAGGTGAAGCAGAACTACCGGATCCGAAAAGATTAGGATCGTTAGGATTAGTGGTAATAGTAACCATTAAAGAACCCAAGATATAAAATAAACCGAGACGAATCCAAATGGATTGAACACTCTTTGGAATGGAAGCTTTAGGATTCCTAGCTTCGGCAGCGACAACGCCCGAAAGTTCAATACCAGTCAAGGCAAAAATACTGTTGGACATAACACTCAAGAAACCTTTGAAACCGTTGTGGAAAGGTTCGGTTTTCCAATAATGAAAACCAACACTTGTACGATTTGGTCCACCACCAGCAGAAATAACAATAGAAGCAATAACAACGACAATAATCCAACTGAATTTGATGAAAGACATGACAGTTTCAGCTTCGGCAAAAACGGTTACTGCAAATACATTAATGAAGATCAAAACAGCTAAGAAAACAGTAATCCATACAGCTGGGTTAACGCTGTCATCCCAATATGCCAATACAGTGGTTAAACCAGCCAATTCGTTAGGAATTGTAATCATAAAAGAGAACCAATAAGTCCATCCCATCATAAAAGCAGCAGCAGGATCTACCAGACCTCTAGTCCATTGAGGAAAAGCAGAAGGAACAGGGTAAAGGACAGCCAATTCACCAATAGATTGATTCAGAGCCCAACCGATAGATGCGGCAATCCAAAAACCAATCCAGAGAGAGGCTGGACCACCAGAATGAAGGGAACCACCAGATCCTAACCATAAACCTTCACCAATGGCCGAACCAATGGAAATCATCCAAATATGTCTGGAAGTTAAACGACGATCAAGACCATGAGTTAATGGTCCGTCGACCATAATAACATCCCCTGATTCGATATCCCCATGATGGGAAGGGGTGGTTTCATTTTTCACCTCAAATTCTGGCTCAGCACCCATGATTATTTACGATTTGATATACAATAAGGGGAATGAAAGATAGGTTTGGGGTTTTTAATTTTTTCTCTATATTTTCTTACAAACTTCCAACTATATATAGTCGGTTGAGTAAATTATCATTCATTAAACTACTATATATCTCTATCCAATTGGAAATCATCATTATTCACTACAAATGATGAGATCAGTTTAGGAAGAGCATGCAGCTAGTTAAGTTTTACTGATAAGACGGCAATTTAAAGCGGATAAGATTTATGTAGATCTGGAAGCAAATCAAATCATTACCGCCTTGGCATTAATGCTTGGTGTAAAATTGGCTCATATTATAAGATATAGACAAGATTTGAAAACGGTAAAGTTCAGGGCAGATCAAGGGACATGAGAGAGGAATAAACTACCGTGAAATGGCCGTTGATTGATGAAATAATATATCGGGAATATTTATCGGATCCCATCCTGATGATCGAGGTGATCCCTTGTAGGAGCGTTATTAAATCTTTACTAAAAATTCCTACAAATAACGTGTTTCATTTTTGAAGTATCTTACCCAATTCTTCTGAAATCGATCAGATCATCGCCTTTTCTGCAGAAGATGCAGAAGATCCTATCTAGAAGGCGCCGTGTTCTAACCCCAAACAAATTATATGATAAGGGATCCATCTAACTATTGCATTCACATATGATCCAGATGAAACATCTCGAAGTTGGTTCTAGTGTTCAGATCATTAGGTCTAATTGATATTTTTATTAAAATATTCTTTACGATGATAAAGAATATATTTGATTTTATAGTTAGCTAATTTTAATGAGAATTTTTCGTTACAAACTGCTATTATGTTCTTATCAGTAAATCCTATACATTTCAGATAAGGGAGTTATGGGCGTTATCAGTAACAACATCTTCCGAATTGATATAAGATCAGCAATGCGAGACGTTAAATGCAGCTAAGATTGTAGAACAGTAGCTCAGTTGGAACAGATAAAGTTTTGTGGCTAATGGGTTGGAAAATTAGGGGTTAAACGGAAAACAAAAACGAAATAACTGATAGAAAGGTGAAGGATTTCAATGTTCATGAACAAGCAAGCTATGAAAAAGTAATGAGCTTTATTTGATTGATAATAGATGTTCTATTACATCAGACTGATCTAGAACACAGTTGGTTTTAACACGTAACGCTATTTTGTAGATCAAAAATCAGATTGTTGGTGATTGTCAAATTTATCATCCTTTGAGCTATTTCGCTATTTGCGACTCGGAGTGGAACAAGGGGGTGGCAATGTGGTGTGGGGGGACCCTTACTATACTCCAATAATAAACATCTGTTTTTAGCCAATCTTAGCTTGACAGGTAAGCGTTCTGTAGAATTAAAGTACAATGTAACCTAATCCCAAATAGGCAACTGGCGGAGCTCTACAACGATGCGATGAAGGCGGTTAAACGAATATATTCTTTGCTAGTTGTAAAAGCCGAGCGGTTATTTAAGGAATCCCTGAATCTGTTCCGCAATAGATAAGATAGATAACGTGTACGTGTTTTGAAAATCACGCAATCTGTTCTAGTGGTCCATATTCGACATTTCAGATTGTATATCATGTCGTATGACGTACATAAAATTTTCACTTTATTGTCGGCCACTTTTTTTTCTTCTTCGCTGATAAGGGTCGGAGGGGGGTCACTAAATGGGTAAGGGTATTCGGTGCTCATAGTATGGTCTCCGCTCCCTGTTACTACTTCACCGGAGTTAGCCCGGGTTTAAGTATTCGGTGCCCAGATTGTGGTCTCCGCCCCCTGTTACTACTTCTCCAGATTTTGCCCGGGTTAAGCTCGCAGTACTTAAATTAAGGTTAAGTAACAGTGATGTATAGCGATACGGAATGCAAATCGGATAGCTGTCATACATGCTATCCGCCAGACATTTTCTCTAATCAGATCAAGTTCAGATGCGGCGGGAATGAGTAGAGTGTGGCGGGAGAGGCGACATGAAGCGGCTCAACACGTGGTTAGGTTTTACCACGCATCGAACAACTTATTGGTGAATTGTACTAGCAGGCAAACATAGAAACGACGAGACAAGCAGTAGTGCAAAATACCTCTATCATCCACTCTCGGTCATTTCTCTAATTGTCATCAGGCTTCGCAATGAGATTGACTAAGATTTCCACTGCTGGGTTGCTATCAGCAGTTGCAATGGCTTCTTCTTTGAGAGAGGAAGTTGATTGCAGCTCTGGGTCAGTTTTTATTTTCAATGGTGGAAATAATCTCGAGGCAAAAGTAAAGCAACAACATAACCTTCCTTTCAATTTGAATATGGATCAAACTCAATTAGTATTGGCGGATTTAGCTGGTACTAGTCAGTTTGAAACTGTCAAGAATAGTGAAGATGCTGGTGTTGTGGAGGAGGTTCGATCAAAGCATAAAATTCATGACGCATTACTATCAACAGATAAACCCCATAGTACGATTGTAGTTGTTGTTGAAGATCTTCCTAAGTCAGATAGAAAAGGACTTTTGGGTCAATCACCGGCTTTCACTGTTAACAAGTTTGCTGGAAGTAAGCATTTTACTTCACTGATCGACAAATGGGCACATGATGTTGAGAAGTTGTATGGTAAAGTTAGTCATTTCTTTGCTGAATCTGGATATCTATTGACCAGTAAGAGGATCGATGGATTAGAAGGTAATGAAAAGAGAGAATTAGCAAATATTCCTGGATTGGATGAAACAATTAAGTCTGAAAGAGCCGTTTTGGAGGATGTTAAGACTCTGCGATTGATTGCTGAACTCATGGTTGGCCATCGTGATAAAGCATTTATCCGCCTCAAGTCGTTATCAGGATTGATTGATGAAGACGAAAAGTATAAAATCTCTGTCGAAGCAATTGAATCCGCTTTGAGTGACCTTATTGCTACCAGTGTAACATTCAAGGTTGCAATTGTAGCACCTCCTTCATCGATTTGCGAAAAGAACGGCGGAAAAGAAACTCATCGTAAGCATCATAACAAGGAGCAAAAACACTCTACAGACCATGGTAAGCACCACCACAAGGAAAAAACTACACATTCTCATCATGCTCTTCTTTCTCGTGACTTACCTATCGCCCCTGCTAAGGACGTTCGTCTTGCATATTCCGCAACTGGCTTCAATACTGAAGAAAAGTGTGAATTGTCTACTAACAACTGTTCTGGTCATGGCTCTTGTATTAAGACCAGCTATGGCACTTTTGTCTGTGCCTGTAAGCCATCATACGATTCTGACAAGAAAAAAACTACTAGATGGGGCGGAAATGCCTGCCAGAAGAAGGATGTGAGTATTGAATTCCAACTCTTTTTCTGGACGGGTCTTGGTATTGTGCTGACCATTTCTTGGGCCATTGGAGTTCTCTTCAGTATTGGATCTGAACCTTTACCAGGAATTCTAGGTGTAGCCAAAAAGTCGTCCTAACTGTTATTTTTGTCCTATATTATCTAATATAAATTTGTTTTGTTTCAAATTTGCCTCCGGCGGCTGGGCTCTGCCCAGACCCGTTACTCCGCTAGGCGGAGGGCGTGTACTCGTGAAAAAAGATAAACTCTTCATTTAAACTAAACCGTCATATAACTTAAGTGCAGATGTGATCGTAGGATCGAGTTTCGATCCCTCACAAAACTCCGCAAACGAAATCTTACCATCCTTATCCTTATCCATGAGTGCAAAGATTTTTTCTACCCGCTTTTCAGGGGTACTTTCATCATCTGGTAATTTGACCATCGATCCGACCATTTTGTAAATAGCACTAACAATTGCGTACATCTCGTCGTAGCTGATTTCACCGTCATTATCAATATCGTACAACTTGAATGCCCATTGAAGCTTAGATTCAGTATCTCCTCGTGATGTTACACTTAAAGCAGTAATGAATTCCTTGAAATCCACTTCCCCAGATCCGTCAGTGTCGAAAACTTTGAAAACATACTGAGAAAAGGTCGAAGGATCTCCAAATGGAAAGAACTGCCTGTAGATTCTTTCAAATTCTTCCTTATTCAAACGTCCAGTAGGACAGTCTCGAATAAAACCTTTATACCATTGTTGAAGTTCTTTACGATCGAAATGAGTGTTGTCCTTCAACTGCCTAAGATCTTCAGACGACAACTTACTAGCAGATTTTCCCATAATGAAATATTATTGCGGAGTTAATAAAAATGTAAATTATGTAATAGAGGAGATACTATAATCCAGTTTTACGAAAAAATTATGAAGGGCTCACTTCTTTGGAATTAGCAAATACGAAACAGGTTTCCGTAAGGACCAATATGTCGAAATGCTGCGGATCAGTAGATAATCAAACTGTATTAATGAATAAGAAGGGAACACACGGCTCACGCGGGAGGTAGTAACAAGCTGCTTAACTTTAATTAGAAGTTAGTTGTGGTGCCGTACAGTAAATTAGCGAGCAAAGGTATATCTTGTCAGGTGTTGACAGGTTAGGGTTGAGTAATGAAACAAACGTAATAGCGGCAGTGACCGGAAGTGGAAATGTTAGAGAAAAAAGTCACAAAAGCCTATTAGTGAATGATTGAAGACAAATAGCGTCTCATCATGTTGGAAGGCAAACTTGCGAGATTCTGACAGGTTGCCGTTTGCCAAGGCAGGGGCAGTGTATATGCTTCACAATGCAGAAAAGAAAGACTTTCGCTTATGCCGCACATATACCCCTGAACTTACCCAGTTTGTTGAGGACGTTAAGCTCATAAAACAAGCGGAACAAGCAACCGGTCCGGGAAGAGCCCGGCCGCCGGAGGAAAAAAATGAGAGAGAAAAAAGAAAGAGGGGAAATTCAGATGTGTATTTTAAAGATTAGATTTGACATATTGAAGTGTATCAAGGATAGCTTTGGTAGAGTATTTAAAGTCGTCAATATCGAGATAGATTTGAGCACTAAGTCGGATCCACCAAGCTTCATTGAAAAAGAAGATAGGGACAAATGTGTTCCATTTATTGCAAATATATGAGGTGAACTCAGAGAAGACTTGAGAAGCCTTATCAGAGGGAGCATCAAATGGAACACGAATGGTGATCATAGACGTGGAGATTGTATCTTGTTTACCAGAGAGAATTTCAGTTCCAAATTCGTTAGCCATGTATTCACCTGCTTCAATGGCAAGATTGAAACAGTATTGACGAATAGAGTCTTCTCCACCACAGATTTCGTTGCGAAATTTTATAGCATCTTCAACAGACTGAATGTTGGAGAAGTCGATAGTTCCAGTTTCGAGGAACTTCTCAGAAAATGTTAGGGGTCTCTTGCCTGCTTTTAGGTCATCTTTGGTGAGGTGTTTTGCGGGAATATTTAATGGATTGATATCACCATGATGATCTTTGTCAACATATAAAAGAGCTAATGAGACTGGAGTGAAGAACCATTTGTGGAGATTAGAGGTAAAGAAATCAGGTCTTGCTGAGCGTAGAGAAATAGGAATCAAACCAATACCATGAGCTCCATCGACAATTGACAAAACTCCTCTTTTACGACACTCATGACAAAGCTCCTCCCAAGGTAGTAAAGCTGCGGGAACTGATGAAACAGTATCAAAAAGAGCCATTTTCACATTTGCATTGCTATCCATGGCTTGAGTATATGCATCAATAACGTCTTGATTACTCATAGGATATAATAATTGGACTTCTACAAGTTCAATTCCAACAGTATCCTTAAGAAATTTCAAAGCATTACTACAATTGATAAAAGATGTGTTGCAGTAAATAACCGTGTCACCTTTTTTGAATGGATAATTTCTAAGGACAGTATTGACCGCAGTAGTGTCGTTAGTAACCAATACAAGGTTCTCAGCATCAGTATCAACAACCTCAGCAACTTTTTCACGAATTTCCTTTACTTTGTTCTCAATAGACAATTTGAAATGATTTTCCGGGTGTCCATATGCCTTTTTCAAGTATTCAAATTTAGCCTTGACAACCGGTTCAGGTACAGCACCATAGCTACCATGGTTAACATTCACCACTTGTTTATCGAACACAAAATATTTGTCCCCGAATTGTTTACCAAATGGGGTTATCCCTGAGTTCGAGCTCTGCCCGGTCCCATAGCTCGTTTGGTTGTCTGTGAGGGCAGGATTGATCTGAAGGTTGTCCATTGCTAGCTCGACAGCCTTGTTTTGAGTCATTGTCTGTGGACGAAGTTGATGGGGGAATTAAGTGGTAATTGTCTATGTCTACGTTTAACCTACGTTGGTATATTTATATATCTATATGAGATAAGTGAATTGCGAACAATCAGGGGTGAGTCATGTCAGCACTTAGTCATCGCTGTGTCCTTGCCGCGCTGATAAGATAAGACTATTGACGAACGGCGCGATATCTGTGACTCCGACCGCGCTCATATCCCGATCCTGAAGGAGTCCTCACAGATAAATACTTGATCCAGACGACGGGGTATAGACAGCCAGCAATCATTATATATAGTATTTATTTTAGAGGAACTGCTTCCATTTAAAGCGAAATGAGGTTTTTATGAATTCTCTTTATTGAATATGTTATTACATAAGATTGTTTAACATAGGAAATCTGGAGTTATCAAATAGAGAACAATACAAACATGGATCGAGAGACCATATATCGGCTTCATTGGCTATTTAGCTGGGGTGTGAATTCCGATTAGTGCCTATAGTCAGAAGTCAACGAACGATAGTCATGTAAAAGAATAATAACATCAAATTTACATATCGGGTTCTAGGGTAAGGAAATAACGGCCGATATGCTCTAGGGGGTGGGACATTTGGAGACTTGGATTCGAAGTCAAAGTCCATGGCAGAGCAAACGGAGGAGAGTTAAAGAGCTAACGTAAGACCTAAAGTGATTAAGAGCAATAAGCACATTGGCTCAAAGACCAAAACTTTTTATTGAATTCTATTCACAAAGATTGATGAAAACATCCGGTTGCACGAGTGAAAAGGTGTAGTAATAACAACAACACGCTGTCAGCGTCGAAGCTAGTTCCAGCTAATACCAATTGAAGGTATATTGACAGAGAAAAATATCAAATCAGTTTGGTTGGTTCGTTAATATTAATCCAGGAAACATAAAGATAAACAACATTAATAGAAAACTCATATTATTCGAAATTAACAAAGCTCTTCTTATATCATCGGCAACTCGGATTATCAAATAATGAACCTTAAAACAAATCAACGGACTTTAGCGGTCCCTAATAATAAGTCTATGAATGGTAGTACTACTTCCATTACTGAAACAAATACAAATTCTTCAACCACGTCTTTAGCTAATGATGATCTATTAAAAGATATGAAGCTACAATTACAACAGTTATTATTATCAACGGATTTTGTGCTCCAACCAAAAAGTGCTGGTACTGGTGCCGGTGTAGGTGCTGGTAGAAGAAGAATTATAGGAACTCCATCTGATGATTATCTTGAACAATTAGCTCCAATTATAAGAGATTCTCTCAAAAAGGACAGTACTTCAGATTTGGTAGAGACTTTAGATGGATTACAAAGGTTAAAAGATAGAGAAATTAATCAGATCTGTAGCGGTGACCATAATGAATATATGGCGTCTGTTCAGCAATTAGGGCAAGTAGCAGATGAAGCTAATTCTATAAAATCAAAAATTAGTTTGATTGTTAGTAATGTTAATGATTCTGGAGTTAAGTTGGCAAATGCGAAGAAGAAGTATTTAAAAGCTCAGCTAGGAAATAGCAATATCAGTTCTGCTATTGAAGCAGTGGAAGCATGCTTGTTAGTTCTTGAATTGACAAATAATGTTCATCAATTATTAGGAGAAAAGAGGAAATTCGCTGCTTTAAAAAGTTTAGATGATTTAAGAAATGTTCATTTAAAGGAAGTTTCTGATTTTGGGTTCGCTCAGTTAATCGAAAAATCCTTGCCTGCTTTAACGAAAAAGGTTCGTACAAAGACTCTAAGTGATACAGATAATTGGCTAAATGAATTAAGTTCAAAAAGTACTTTTATTGGAAAAGATATCTTTGATCGTATAGAAAAACAAAGAAGTGAATGGAATCAACATATACGAAAGAATCCACAGTATCGTAAACATAAATTTAATTCTCCGGTAGAGTTATCGTTTCGTGAATGTCACTTTAATTACTTAACATCTGATGCCGTTGAATTAGATTTCTCCTTACTATATGAATCTGTTTTAGTTCATTCTAGTCTTGGACTGTTACCTCAATTCCAACGACATTTCGAGACAGATCGAAAAATTCAACGTGATTACTTAATACCCAATAATTTATCTTCATCGTTAACGCATAACCCAGAACAATTACTCCCGGAGCTAGCAAATATATTCCACGGAGTAGCAGGGTTTTGTATCATAGACCGAATCATTTCCCGTCGATTACCAACTTTGAGACCATCTCGAGAAGTGGATGATATTTGGGAGTCATTAAGTACCAAGATTGATACAATTTTAAGTTCACAAATGACTAAAATCACGGATGCTGTTGTATTACAGGGTCTCAAGAAGTTACTAGGAACATTACTAAATGCCATGCAAACATTCAGTTTTGATACCTCTAAGATAGCAGAAATAATTATGAAATTATTTCGATGGTACTCGAAGATCCTTGCTCGATCTTTTGAGAAACTGTTCATTCAAAATCTACAAAGAGATGATTACATGCCAATGGTGGTTGAGACACCAAACATATATAATAAAATCTGTGAACGAGCATGGTATAGACCCGATTCAAAAGAATTGAAAAAACCCTTCCCTAAACCACTTCCATTCTCGGAAATCTATCTATTTTGCTGTACTGAAGTTCGTAATTTTGTCGACCAGCATCAATCATTTTCGGAAGAATTACAGCATGATCCGTCTCAAATTGAAGATATTCTTCAGTCTTCCCTTGATAATCTCCTGGTAAATGTCGTCTGTAAAACGTTGCAAGATAGATTAAGCTCCACCACAAGAGAACAAATTGTTCAAATTCTAATCAATCTCGAATACTTTGTAACTGCCTCTAAAGAACTGGAAAGGAAGCTCGCTGATGAACGTATCTCTGACCGTAGAGGGAAAATAAATCTTGAAGCAACTGTTGCATTCACTAAAGCACGAAAGAAAGCCGAAGAGCGTATCTTTGAACTCGTCAACGCAGTCGTGGATAACTTTCTTGATTTGGCTGATTACGACTGGGGCGCAACTGAAAGAACCGACGATCCCAGTTCGTACCTCGTCGATATGGCCAAATTTCTTAAGACCATGGTCAGTTCATCCTTTGTAAACCTACCCCAATCAATTAAGAGCTTTCTTTATTTCGATGCTTTTGACCACTTGTCAAGCTCATTGTTACAATTCCTACTTGACTCGGGTGATCAGATAACTCTTGAATCAGTTGCAAATTTTGATGTTGATGTGAAATACCTCGAAAAGTTCGTTGATGAACTTGGATCTGATGCAAATGATATGAGTATAACCACCACCGTCACCCAACTCCGCCAAAATGTGGACCTAGTTCTGAGTGACAATATTAACGATTATAACAACCCACAAATTCGTATGAAGAAGTATGACCGTGTTAAGCCTGAAAATGCCCAAGTGTTATTCACGAAAATCAGTCATGCACTACGTCAACAGCAACATGATTCGGAAGGAGATACTAGCAATCAGAATAGTAACGGAAGACTTTCGCAACTTTCATTTCGTGATTCCTTATCCTCTTCTTCTGCTGGATCACCCAAAGTAGGTACTTCCTCATCGAAAATAATGAAGATGTATCATAAAGGTGTGGAAAAACTCAATGAGAAGGTAACTTAATAAAGTATATATTTTTGCATTAATCATTTTATATATTCATTTCTCATAGCAATATAACGTATTTCTCTCCCTATATTTTTATATACACAGGCTGACCAAAACTTTCCTTATCTATCCCCAGAACCAGCCTTTCTTGCTCTTTTTCCCATCATCTTCAATTTGTGAAGTAGCGGCCGGAGAGGGGTTACCACCCTTCTTATACGATGCCACTACTTCATCCAGTGATTGCTTCAACGCTAACTCCTTGGCTATAAATATTGTTAGTTTTCTTTGCTGAATTTCCCGATCAGTCGCACTCTCAATGCCCTTACATGTCAGCTCAGCTCTAGTGTTATCAAGTTCCATCTTATTTTTGACGCAGTGTAATCCAAAATACGTCACTAGGACAGTCAAAAATATCTTCGATAAAGGTAGTCCAAATGATCCTGAAAGGGATACTTGAGCATTACGGCCAGTCGAGTAATATTTCACTCTTGGCAGGCTACTTTTCGCTGAAATTTCCAATAATCTATACATGGTGAATACCGTAAGGAGCATAACTCTCGTGAAGCTGAAACTCAATTTTGAAGTAATACAGCCGCACATCCCGTGAAGAATAAATTAAAATATTGTAGTAATTATACAATTAAATATTAGTGCTTGATTCTGTCTCTCTTTTTACTATTAAATCTAATCATTTCTCCCAGTTTTGTTTCTTGGAAGTTGAAGTCTGGATCTACCAAACAAAAGGCATGCTGGAGTAGCCTCTGAGGGGTGGGTCTTTTTTCCGCATCAATTGTGAAACATTGATCGAGAAAATCTTTACCTAACGCGCTGACATAAGGTTTAGTATCTTCAGGGATTGGAGGCGCTTGTCGAGAGGTTCCCAATTTGTACATGGCACCAATTGCCTCATCAGTAGACCATGGACGTCGACCAGCAAACATTTCTAAAAGAACGCACCCTAACGACCACACATCTACTTTTGCACTATAACCCTGCTTAGCATTGTGAACAACGTTATGGACAACCTCTGGAGCCATCCAGAAAATAGTCCCCTGCATTGACATTTCAGCATCATTTGCATAAATATCACCTGTATAGGCGTTAGTAAGAATGACGATGTTAACTAGTTAGGTCGTCTGAACTTACGGCTTTTTTTAGAAATACCAAAATCTGAAATTTTGCACACGCCGTCAACGTCTAACAGAAGATTATCTGCTTTAAGATCCTGGTATTACGTTAGAATGTTTATTTCTTTTCTGCACGCGAAGTGACAACATCGTGATACTTGCTGCAGCAAGCCGAATCTTACCCTATGAAGTATACCACAAGAATGGAGGTAGGAAAGACCATCGAGTACTTGATGTGTGAGCGATTTAATGATTGGTTCTTCGAATCTTCCATACATTCGTAAGCAGCGGCCAACAGATCCTCCAGGAACGTACTCCAGGAAGAGGTTATAAACATCAGGAAGAGCTTCAAAGCCAAGATATTGTACAATGTTGAGATGATCCAAATCTTTCAAAGTTTCAACCTCCGAGTGAAGGGCACCGACAACTTCTTTTTGTCGTTCGCTCTCTTTATCACTAATAGTCTGAGGAACTTCAACCTGTTTAACGGCCATCATCTCACCTGTCGTAGCATTCAGGGCAAGATAAACTTTACCAAACGTGCCTTTTCCAATAAGCTCACCCTTTACCCATACAAACTGCTTAAATTCACCTTTTTGGTCACGAAGCGTACTAAGATTTCCGTCTCGGATTTCGTTGGGCTTCATTTCTACTACTTTTTGTCCCCACATTTTAGTGCTCTTACGACGAAGTAAGGCCGCACCAGTTTGGCTACTTGACGAGTTTGCTGACGAAAATCTTTTTCGAGCTTCACTAGCTTCTCGAGCTACAATACGAAGAGATTTCATTCTTGAAGGTGCCCGCAAGTTAGCAGCAGTTGGGAGTTTTGCTCCGCCAGCAACTGTACCAGATGATGTGCCAGATGAAGTCGACCGAGAACCAGCAGATGGTCTCAAGGTTGAGGAATTGCGATCAATACGCTGTTCTCTAGTCTTTGGAGGCTGCATTCTCCATGCCTTACTTGCCTGTTGTTGAACTGGCGATTCTTTGGGTTCGACTACCATAGGAACTGGAGTAGATTTAGTAATCGTTGCTGAGTCTGCTTCTACTGATGACATTATGGGCGATAATGGTAGATCGTCAATGATTGGTTTGTCCAGATCAGCGTTCGGAAAGAAACGCTCTAAGTTCTCATATACAACCTCTGCTGGAGGACGCACAGCCCAGGATTCTCCATTCTCATCTACAATTCTAACAGGAGACGCCGTCGAAGAAGCAGATTTGTATGGAGTGGCTGGAGACCACATTGGAGTATTGCTGACCGGAGTTGTAGTCTCAACGTGGAGTTCAGGTTTGGGCTCAATAATTTTAGGAGGTTTTTTCGCCCAGAGGCCATCATCATCAGAAGAGTCGTCGTCATCACCATCAACAAAAGCGGGGGCATCATCAAAGGAGATTTCATTTTCGTGGAACTTTTCATCAGGTCCCATAGACTTATCAGGTAGAGGACCCAAGGGACTTGAACGACCAAATTCTGGCATTTTGAATATAGGAACTAGTGTTCCATCATTATTGGTATTGCTAACACTGGGGGACGATAAAGACGAATTCATGGTCAACAGACTATTGGGGGAGCGGGAATTACGGGACGAATCGGAGCCTCTTCTAACTGGTTTTCTTGCTACTGCATTTTGTTGGGTATTACCGACATATGGCATTGGAATCAAATTCTCGCTTTGACCAGGACTATATGTTTTCAACGAGTTATTTGGAGGCACATCTTTAGTATTGACAGTAACTTTCGTAGTAGGAGGAGGCGTCCCAGCTGCCGTTTTGGGGGGAGTTGTTGATTTGCCAGTTACTGGTTTATTCTTATCTCTGGTTCCTTGACGTTTAAGTGAAGCAACGCTTTTGACTGACTGAGAACGACTGACTGGGGGAGGTGGCGCTTCGCGCAGTGCAACGAGATTTGATGACGTCTTACGCTCGTACGGAGAGGGCCTTCTGTCATCAAAATTAATTTCTCGTCGTGCCGTCCTAATAACCTTGAAAGAGTCATCCGAGCTTTTCCTAGAGGTGGAAGTATCTGAGATTGCCACTGGACGAGAAGTGGCACCAGATGAATCGGAGAGAGTGACTGTAGGATTTGAAGATAGAGCAACAGTGGAAGTGCTCGAGTTAGGGGAAATATGGTTCTTTGCAGCCGCCCTTGAACTAGATTCCGGAACTTGAAGGCGATTGGTACTGAAATAGTCGTCGTTGGATGGATTATTGCCACTATCATTTAACATATATGCTGGGGTATTGGGGTATTGTGCAGAATCGCCCTGAGGAGAGAGTGCATTTAAGGACAAACTGCTGCCAGACCGGCGGGATACTGGCAACAAGGAAGAGGCCACAGGGGATATAAATAATTTCACACAGTCGGACCATTGTTGAGGAAATGAGGTAAACAATAGGTCATGAAGCATCGAATCTTCAAGTGGTTCTCCTTTAGAACAGCCAAATTCGGTTAGATGAATGTCCATATTTGAAGAGTTTAAATTGAATTGAGTAGCAATAGCAGACTTGACTTCAGCAACTGATGATAAGTCTGGTATTAAAATTGTAGTAAATGTTTTATTATCGCTGGTAATAAGAATAACCTGTTGGCTACTGTCAGGACCTTTTTGAGGTCGATATCTTGCATCAAGAGAAAGGTATTTTTCATTAGTGGCATTAGTGGGGTGCTTTTGGTGCGAAACATCGTATAGCGGCGAAGTGGGAGAGTCAACTCGAAGATTATCGCGACTTTTACTTCTGTCGCGGATACGGAATTTCTTAAATATACCCTTATTCTTCCGATGTTCTGGTTGGTCAAGGATGTTAACCTTCAAATCTTTGTAGGATACATGATCTTCTGTAGGTTCCAATAAACTTGTAACGCTGTTGGATTGCATATTCATATAGATAAGAGAAGATTCCGAAGAGTTTGATTTATGATGGCGCCGAAGAAATCCTGGCCGGAATGAGGGAGACATTGGAGGCTGTTGTGTCATTGTTAGTAGCGTTTTATAGAGTCAGCCATCAGACTGATTATAATTCAGAATACTTACCCCATGAAATGAACTTCTAGAGCTACTTTCAAAGGTGGACATGGGTCTTTGTTTTGGTTGTGATGTTCTTGGTCGAGGCTGAATATTATGTCTGAAGTCCATGAAATTATCATAAGAAGAATTGTGTTCTATTGGATTGGAGATAATGCGCTCTAATGGTGATGCGGTTGTAGTATCATATGTATCAAGTACGACTTTTGAGGAAACAGTTGAAGTGCTTGAATTATCCACAGAGATAGAATTACGTGGCAGAATCTCACCAATTTCATCAATGACCGGTGGTGTACCCTCGGGATGAGTTGTGGGCGCTGCACTTATATCAATTGATGATGTAGCTGTAGTAGTAGCGCCTTCATTCGAGGTAGTTGAGTTTGTAGACGTTGATTTGTTTAATAATTTCCGTAGATTGTGAATAAATCTAGAAGGGCTAGTATCGTAATCTTCATTTTTCGTTGAAAAGGGGCCCAATTTTTTTAAATTTTGATAATTTACAAGAGAGAGAAATTGAACGCCCTGGATATTTCGAGATCGGAAAGTTTGTATCCAATCGGGACCGAACTTGTTTACCTCTAACCACTGAAGGACACGTTCGTTTGTCCATTCGCCTGGGTCTGTTGCACGCCACGACACAGATGCGGGGCTTACTATAATTGGTTGAGAACGTTGTTGTTTCGATGACGACGGAGTTTGAATGGTTAAATCAATAGGATTAGCATTGTTAGCTTTATATCTGTTATTGTGGGAAAGGAGATAGCTTGGAGGAGGAAGCGTAGTGGCGATAGCAGAAGAATCATTACCAGTCGCTGCACTGGTATTCGGTAACGCTGCAGTTGAAGAAGGAGAATACACTGAAACTGGAGAATGTGATCCACCAGAAGTAGTGCCCTGGTGATGGTGACGAGTATATTTTAAAGGTGTTGACAAAAGCGGGGACGAATTTAGGGATATTCCTCCTGCTGCAGCTCCAGGAGGTGAGGACAACGGGTACGCCTGTCCAGGAGAGGAGTGATTACCACTGGAATTGATATTCGAATTGGCAGTAGAATTTTGTCTCATTTTTGCAATGTCCGGTGTCGAACTTGAATTTGCTGGATGATGACCAGCTGAGGTAGATCTTGGAGTATGAGGAAGGTTTGGCTGTCTTGATGAAGGGAAGCCTCCACTGGTCGGTCCGCCAATTGCATTCATCGGACTGCTTTTCCAACTATGACTGCTATTTCGTTCAGGATAAGAGATGGGAGATGAAAACAATGAAGAATCAGACTGGTGGCTAACAGAATTATTAGTACTTCCAAGAAGTGAAGGGGAACTTCCTAAATTCGAATGAGCAGTATGATAAGAAATTGGACTATCGCCACCAGAAATGAATGAAGATTCAGCATTTGCATAATAGCTAAGATTATTGTAACTGCTGCTACTGTGTAAAGGAGCAGTACTCCCATTTACTGCCTCAGAATTGGAATAGAGGTATGGTGATGAAGGGAGTTGAGCAGCGATTGGACCAGTACTTCCAGCCATGGGACTGCTACTAATCCCAACGTTACTAGTATTATTACTACCATTAGAATCCAGTGAAATACATGCTCCATTCGAAGTAGTTGTAGCTGATCCTCTCCTACCATCGTCAAAAACCATACTACTTCTACGATGAGACCTCCGAATCTGCGGTTTTGCCATAGCTGGGTATGGATTATCCGAAGCCCCTGAATGCCCTGAACTAGCCACTGCCCTCAAATCGAAGTCGAACCTATCAGGAATCATTACTGCGTTATGTAGATCTGACGAGGGGATATCATCTTCCTCGGAATCAGACAAATCAAACTTATCACGAGGCATTATGTTGTGAACTGAGAATTGTGTTCAATTTATTCAATTCACAGCCAATAACAGCTCAAAATTATCGGTTCATCAAAAAATCAGTCCTTCCTTTCATGTGGTGCAATAGGACATTTTCCAGTGTAGAATTATGATTATCGCGTTTCAATAAATTTTTGAAAGAAAAATACACAAAATTACCTTTCCTAATAATAATGGCCGAGTTTTCTATCCACAGTGATCAGTTCTAACTCCCTTTTACTTCGTATCAAAGATCCACCTGGTCAACCTACAATTGCTTATTATAGAGTATTCAGTGTGTTTTCCACAGATACTCGTGGCGCCGCACAAACGCCTCAAACAATACGGCCATATTTGATTACCGAGCTCAAGCCGGAGAGGACCCCTGATTCGCTTCTCTCGTTCTTACTGTGGTTGATCAAGGCGAGAGAAGAGTGGTAAAATAATAGAGTATGTAGTGTTTCATATGAGATGTCTTAAAACCTGCTTTACTTCAGGTTCAAAGTACCTTATTTAGCGACGAAGATGCATAGATAGATAAGATTTAAGTTATTGAATATCGTAGGGAAAATTAGTTAAAAAGGATAAGTTAGAGGATAATTCAGCATATACTGCAGACTTCTTTTAGGCTTGTTAAGTGTTGTGTGGGAAAACTGCCTGGCAATCTGAGATAGCAGGGCTGCCCAGAAGAGAAAGACGGGCAGATGGTTGTAGGGTTATATTATTTACAGAAGATGGAGAACATAGCGTACTCAAGCATTTTTTGAAACATAATCCTGGTTCACTTTTAATTCAGAAACGCGGATTACGGTGAGAGCATTCTTAGATACTACATGACGAACATGTCTTCTACGTCTCTTCGATTTAGAGAAAACAGAGCGCTTGACTCGAGTGTTTTCAACTACAACACCTTTGATTGAGAAGACTTTAGAGTCAATGCGAGGGTTGCCCGTTAAGGAGTAATCACGAGATCCAATAAGAGACACTTGGTCAAAATTGAGCACATCACCAACCTTGGCTTCTTTGAGAGAGACAGGGAGTAATATTTTATCACCTTCAGTTACAAGGAACTTTCGGTTATATAAATGGATTGTGGCATAAAGTGATGAAGCTTCCTTTAAGGGTGTGATATCAGCAGGTTTGGTGTATCTGAATTGCCTCTTAACAAGATTTTCTGACGATAATACCAGAGGGCTATTCGCTAATGATTTTAAACTTTGTGGTTGTGCTGGGTGTGATGGATGAGGAGGAGTGGTAGTTGATGCTGATGGTGATAATGGAGAGTGAGAGCTGGTAGAAGCGAATACTAGTCGTTGCAACGGGATTAAACTGGTAATAGGGGGAGAGCATGTGATTGGCTGCCTTTGTAGCAATCCAGTAGCGATTCCCCGTAACCTCGTAAATCTACAGCTCATTTTTTATGTTCTGGAGAGCTGATCCTGTGATTATGAATCTGAAGATAGTTCGTTCGTTATAGATGGTCAATTTTTCGTCCCTGAAATTCCACTATCTGTCTCGTTTTACAAACAGGGTAACTTTTATAATCACGTGATGTGGATCTTCCTATTTTCTCTTAATTTAGGTTTTTGGCCCAGACACTACTCATTGTAATTGTTATTAATAGTTAATCAGAGCATCAATTGATCATTCAATCGCTCAATAATTAGAATTAATAGTTTAAGCGGGAAGTTCAGCTGTCGGGACAGAATTAGGAGACAAATAACCAAAACAGCGTAATTTGAAGGTCTGTTGTGTAACCGGTTGTTTTTGACTTGTTGCTCTATCTGCAGGGTACTAATTGCACCAGAAAAATATATTCGTAAGGGGTGAGTGAAGTTCAGCTTCTCATTTGTTTTTGACTAAAATAAAAACTTTTTTGCACTGGTTGTTGGTTTATTTCTGACGACTGATTGTTGCTTTTCTATAGTTGACTGAGATAAATGCCTGGTCAAGTCGGAGAAGGCGAAGGCGGCGGTGATGGTGGCAATGGGAGTAGCTCTGGGTCATACTCAGGACTTCAGAGGTACGTTAATGGTAATAGTGCGGAGGCAGAGGAGGGGAGTAATAGTGGAGCATTAGATGAGTTAAATGGAAATGAAAATATCAGTATGACCTCTACAGGTACAGCCTCAGCCATCGACGATAGCATAGACTTAGGCTTTGACCTATCACCTGATGCCATTGCAAACAATGGAATGCTTAGTGCAGTTGGTGGCCATAGAAGGTCTCCTTCTATAAACACCCAAAGGCAAGCATTTAACCAGATCAATCAATTACAATATAATCATAATCGATTGATATTAGCTCAGGCCATTCAGAATGCAATCGAAATGTTACGGAATCTCCAAGAGATGAATAGAGCTTGGCCGATATATTATCCTAGGGAAGCAGTAGAGGGTTCTGGTGATTCCGCAGAAGGACAAACTTCTGATTCTTCATCAATGAACAGAGAAGGTACTAATATCCCTCGCCTGGTAGCTCCATCTGCTTCTAGACAATTACAAGTTTTCAAATTAGATCTGAAATTAGGATCTGGGTCAGGAACTACAGCTCAATCACATAAATTATTGAGTTCATTAGAAAAGAACTCTGTCGCATCACTTTTAGAAGGTAAAATCCTTCAAACACTTAAGCATTTGGATTCATTAAGGGAGAGGATCAACGACATTGCCTCGAAAGTACTGATTACTGGTGATTTAAATGCTGGAAAATCAACGTTTTGTAACGCTTTACTACGCAGGAAAGTGTTACCTGAAGATCAACAGCCTTGTACCAATGTATTTTGTGAAGTCCGAGATTGTCGAGAAAATGATGGTACTGAAGAAGTTCATGCTGTTACAATTGGACGTAATTATGATCGTAGCGATGAAGCAACTTATGAAATTTTCACTCTTGAGGACTTGCATCATTTAGTGTATGAATATGAGAAGTATTCCATTTTAAAAGTCTATGTGAACGAAGAAAGACCTCCAAGTGAGTCTCTCCTTCGAAATGGAATTGTGGATATCTCTATAATTGACGCTCCTGGCCTGAATCTGGATTCCTATCAAACCACGCAAGTTTTTTCCCGCCAAGAGGAAATTGACTTAGTGGTTTTTGTAGTCAGCGCTGAAAATCATTTCACTCTATCCGCTAGAGAATTTATTGCGAATGCTGCAAATGAAAAGTCATTTATATTTATAGTTGTCAATCGTTTTGATAATATTAAGGACAAATCGAGGTGTATGAGGAGGATTTTAAATCAAGTAGCGGAATTATCACCACAGACTCATAAGGATGCAAGGGAATTTGTTCATTTTGTCAGTTCGAAGAATGTAGTAGAGGAGTTTTTGGGTGAAAGTAGTAGTGGAGGGGGAAGTTCTGGTGGTGGTGACGACGGAGATGATGGTGGCGATGATGATGGCCCTGGTGGACCTGGAAACCTTCCAAACCCAGATTTTGACCAACTCGAAGAATCGCTACGAAATTTTGTACTTCAAAAACGTTCTCTTTCAAAATTAGCACCTGCTAAAACATATCTAAACAATATTCTCCTTGATATTGAAATTCTTTCCGAAGTTAACATCAAATTTACCAGGTCAGAACGCGATTTGCGACTACATGAATTGGACGATATGACTCCTAAATTCGAAACTTCTCTCAGTGATAGCGTGAAAATTACTGAAAAGATTGACCATAGCACCGAAGTATGTGCAGATAAACTGTACGAATATACTACAAGCTATTTAAACAATATCCTTTCTCAAACTGGCCAGTTATCATCCGTCAAGTATTCTTCCATATTTCAGTCGTATAGTTACGCAAACAGCATCAGAACAGCAATCATCGATCGTATTCAGGATGCTGTTTATGATTGTGAATTACATGCTAGAAGAGAGACTTCTGCAGTCGTTAACTCAATCAAATCAATAGGTATCCTTCATTTGGGCGACCAGCCAGCATTTATGAAGGTGTTTAAAGAGGATGCAATGTTTACTCGACGCCGAGATACCTTAGCACGATCGATTCGTGCCGAATTATCATTGTCCGACTTTATTACTGTGGCCACTCCATCATGGCTTACTGTTATAACTAATCCTGTCACATCTCTTTTATCATCAAGTGATACTAGTATGTCAGTTACTGATGGTTCGAAATCTTTTGATTCTGCTGGCACCGTCAACAATGCATTAACAGTTGCGTCGGTTATTGGTGGAAGTCAGATGGTTCTTCGAAGCAACTGGCTAAACTCTGCAGCACATGCCATAAGATGGGTTGATTTCCAACTCCTCAAACGACTTTTCGTTCCCGCCCTTGTCATTGGTTCTGCTTGTGGTGTAGCTTATATTCTTTCTGAAGTCCCGAATTCAGTTCCAAGAAATATCTCTCGTAAGGTTGCAAAAGAAGTAACCAAGTTAGGTTATGTCCATGCCAATGCTGAAAGAATCTCCAAGGAAAGCCGCAAAGTGCTTAAGTATCCTGCACAAGATGTTCGTACTGGCTTCCAGAGAGTGATAGAAACACAGGCTCATCAAAGAGAGGAATGTGAGAAATCTGCCAAAGAAGCTCAAGCTGGTTATGAATACTTTACAAAACTTCACTCTGATGCTGCTCACCAGAGAGCAGCTATTGAAAAATGTAATCTTGAGACACAATTGGAGGTGGATTAATTACTAAACTCAACCTAGTATATTTTATTGTATATAGTAATAATAAGAAACTCATAATAGGTAATTGTAATAGATCTCGCTGTTTTCTCTTACTTCCACGAATTTATATCTTTTCGCGGCGGAAGCTCCTCTAAGGCTTCCTCTTCTTCCTCCTCCTCCTCCTCTTCACTTTCATCTTCATCCCCAGATATCAATCCTCGCCATTTAACCATTCGTTCATGAAAGTCAACCATCCCGCCGGCGACAATAAACTTGCCCTCTCCCAAATGATGAATTGTCCGCTGTTCATCATGATCTCTATCAGTCCATGCCCTTACAACCCTTAAGACAAATAAGTCATACTTTCCTACCAACGTGGTATTCTCTACAACACATTCCAAGTTTGCTATACACTCAACAATCAAAGGAGCTTTCACTTTTGCTCCATCTACTGCTGTCAAACCAAATTTCTTAAATTTATCAGTCTCCTCACCAGAACAGTTACCAATATCAACTACTTTCTCTGCTAAATTCACTGCTGGTATGGCAATTACACATTCTTTTGTCTTCTTTAATGCCTTATAACTGTAATCCCAGGGACCAATCGAACATGCAATTAACGTTGGAGAATGATGCTGGAGCATCATATGGAATCCCATTGTCATGACATTAATCGAGCCATCTGATTCCCTTGTTGAGACTAGTACCACAGGTCCAGTCTCTATTAACTGGCAGACTTTTCTTAAAGGGAAACTTCTTAATACCATTATATATATTTATTTACAAAGGAACTGGCTTGGATGAGTGGAGTGAGTATGCATATAAACGCCCGATGCATGATCTTATCTCTTATCTGATAAGGGTTAGGTTAATATATTCACTATTAGCTATCATATTAGTTCTATTTCTCTATTGTTTTTTATCTACAATTATATCGCGGTTGACACGATTAAATTTCTATACCAACCGTCTTCAATGCATCTTTCGCCCAATTAGGATACTTTTCCTTTTCACCGTTATACAAATCATAGAAAAATTGTTGCACAAATTGAGGGTACTCATCCCTTAAGATAGCTTCACGAGCTTGTCTCATTAATTCCAGTTGGTAGTAGACGTTATGAAGTGTCAATAAATGGGCCCCGGCAGTCTCTTTAGCTGCTAGGTGATAAATAAGAGCACGAGTAATTCCCAATCCACCATCAGACTTGGGCCTACAAATTGGACAACCACAACCTTCTTCAACTGGTGAAAAATCTTCTGCAAATTGTCTGTTTCTTAAATTAAGATTACCATACTTAGTTATGGCATTGCCAAATCTGGCAGTTCTAGTAGGATAGACACAATCAAATAAATCAGCTCCTAATGCAACAGATACAACTAAATCCTCAGCGTAACCAACTCCCATGCAATATCTCGGCTTATTCTGTGGTAATAAATCAGTACACAGGGAAACAACTTTACAATATGACTCTTTATCTTCGCCACCAGATAAACCTCCAATAGCAATACCTGGAGTATCCCGTTTAACCATCTCAGCACAACACTGACGACGTAAATCAAGATCTAACCCTCCTTGGATGATAGCAAATAAATTTTGAGTATCTGGGTTCTTATGTGACTTTATACACCTATCAAGCCATCTAATACTTCTGTGCATAGCTTCTTCTACGCGAGGACCAGTAGTTAAAGTGGCTACTACATCATCCAGCTGCATCATTATATCCGATCCAATACTGTTTTGTAATGACATGGAATGCTCAGGGGTTAATAACATTGGTGAACCATCGTGAGGACTTAAAAAGTTAACACCCTCCTCAGTAATAGTAGCTAATTTCAGCAATGAAACCATTTGGAATCCGCCACTGTCAGTAAGAATATTTCTATCCCATCCTTGAAGTTTGTGAGCTCCTCCAACGGCATCAAGCGTTTCTTGACCAGGTTTTAATCCTAAATGGTAGGTATTGTTCAAGCAGATCTTACATCCTAGATCCTTTAATTGTTCATAAGTTAAACCTTTTAAGGATGCTTGTGTGCCAACTGGCATGAACATAGGGGTCTCAACCGTACCATGGGGTAAAATCATGGTAGCAGCTCTAGCCTTTGATTTGGAGCATCTTCCAACAAGCTCAAATTTCATGGCACGACCTTGATATGAAGTGGCGGTCGCAGCATTAGTCACTCCTCCTACTCCCTTCTCCATGCTTTTCTGTAACAACCCACTCATAATTCTCATATATCTTTAGAGATAATATTATTCTCAACTATTTCGGTCGTTATCATGAATGTGAAATTTTATTTTCGCCGATCAATTACATAACAGGAAATGATATCCAAAAGATAATGACGCCGCATTGTTTTATTATTTGGTTGTTGGCTGCTGGTAAATTGAAGGCTACGGTATCCATAAACTTTCAGAAGTAGAGAAGTGATTACAGTTAGATATTATAACCGAGAGATCGAAGAAATAGGTCCGATTAGAGTCACTTTCCTGTACAGAATAGGGGTGTGTCTGGCGTGCTAGTGCGGCTTAAATTTAAAAGTTGCTGATATTAAGCTTTGAGTATTTATTGTTCATAGTGCTGATATCAGATTCTAAAGACAAAAATAAGATGTCGTTCAAGAAGAAAACAGTTGTTATTTCAGGCAATAGTGGAGTCGACGGACCGCGACCTGACAGACCGGCAAATGTAAGAACTCCAATAATAACGGGAAGAGTACCAATTAGAGGTGGCCCAATTTCAAGGGGACACCCAGTGCCAACGCGAACACCTCCTGGAATCGGTTCAACTGTTCAAGTGCCAACGACGACTTCCCCAAAACAAGTTCCGACCTCAAATCAAATAATGAACCACGAGGGTGTAAGGCCATCGTTGCAAACGTCTTCGCCTACTGTATCCATTGGCAGCGTTACATTAGATAAATTAATGGGTCATGGAGGCTTACCTTTAGGTTCAGTGTTAGCTATCGAAGAATCTGGATCGACAGATTTCGCAAGCATTATTTTAAGAAGTTTTGCCGCACAGGGTATTGTTCATGCTCGTTTGACAGATGAGAAGAAACAAGGTACAGCCCCAACCAAAATCGTGGTTGTAGGGGCAGATGATAATTGGGGATCCGAATTACCAGGAATTTATAAAGATAAGAAAGAAGCTGCTCGAGAATTGATGGAAAAAGAACAGTCAAAAGTTAGTGTGGGGAATTTAGCAAATAACCCAAGTTCCACAGGTCTTCATACCCCTCCTTCTGCAAGTGAAAATGAAGCGTCGACAGAATCTACTGAGACAACTCCTAATAAAGGTATGAAAATTGCTTGGAGATATGCTCCAGGACCAAAAAGCAATACAAATGATGAATCCGCTGACAACTCCTCCTCTTCCAAGCCGAACTTTACTACTCAATTCGACTTTACCTCACGATTAATCCCTAGGCCAAATACCAGCGAGATCGCTTATCTACAACTCAAGACCACATTTTCGACCATCATAGCACAGCTTGAAATTATTGCCCAACAGGCTATATCTAACAACACAATTGTAAGAGTCGTTATTCCATCTTTACTTCATCCAGCAATTTATCCTCCTCATCTTGCCCACCCTAATGAGCTAATCCCTTTCATTCATTCTCTTAGAAATTTATGTCGTAGATACTCACAGACTCTGGCCGTGATTTTGTCTCTTCCTCTACAGTTATTCCCACGAGATAATGCCCTGATCCGATGGTTTGAGTTGTTATCGGATGGCGTTCTCCACCTCGAACCTTTCCCAGAAGAAATAATTAATGAGCTGAAAGAAGCTAATGCTGTCGGTGCCACCTCGTCATCTACAAAATCATTATCCAACACGAACACCAATCAGTCCCAAGGACTGGTGCATATTTATAAACTTCCATTATCCTCAGAGAGAGGTGTTATGGCTGTCCGAAAAGGTGAACATGCATTCCGAGTTGGCCGTCGTCAATTCGAAGTTCAGGAATGGGGTATCCCTGTTGACGACAGTCCAGGTCCGAATGATGATCAATCTGCGAAAAAACTAGACTATTAAATTTATGTAAATATGAACTGTATTGCCAACGATAGGTGGTTATTATTTGGTAGTAGAGCTTTAAATATACGCTTAAGATATTTGTTATTATTTATCTAATATGTAAAACGAAAGTATTGCTAACATTAATTGAGAGTCATGTTTTTGTTTAGATGGATATCCAGGTAAAAGATAGTGGTTGGGGTAGTGATGGAGGTTAGGACTTATTTGGATGCAAATGCAGCTACTCCTGCAAGATAACACAACAACCTTTTATCTTCTTCTCTGGTCGCGTTAGTCCTAAAAGCCCCTAATTTTGAAGAATACATCGAAGGTAACATTTTGAGTTGTCAACTTTGTTGGGATATGCTTGTAGCTGGACCAAAGATTCGGAACCACCACCTTCTGAAGGACGTGTAAATATTGGCTTTAGTAACTAACTGAGAGGAAAAATTGGAAAGGTCTTTTTGATCTGCTGGACAGTTAAAATGTCAGATCATAACGTGCCATTTGAGCACTCAAGAACTGGGTTCGGACGGATTTCAAGTCCTAATAGAATGCCTGAAGAGCACCCCTCGTCTCCGCGCTCATCACAAGAGACCGTAGGAATTATATCTTGGCAAAATGGATCAATTCCTAAGATCCGGATTAGAATGCCTAACAACACAAAACAGAAGATAGCAAAAGTCATAAACAAGACACTACCTGCATTTATTATTAGTGGATTGAATGAAGTTAATATTAGTGGATTATCGAGTGGGATTGCGAATGGTTTGGGTTCAGGATCCGGTGCACTGAGGCCCATTCATACAGGAGGTTTCCCGAACTCATTCAGTTCCAATGAGCACCCTACTATAGAAGTCGTGACTGTACCAAATTCGTCTCATCATTCATTGTGTCATGCTAGATCTACATTATCTTTCGATTCAAGTGGGTCCGGTTTGTCTCGTGCTTCCCAGCAGATTGGATATGAGGCACTTGGTGGCAGTGGGGGCCCAAATAGTAGCATGATGACTGCTTCTACTAACGGCACTCCATTAACTAGATACTGCTCTTGGTCGTCTGCCCACTCAGGTATCGCACTGAGTATCGGCAGCACTAGTTTACGAGTGCCATCTACGGCTGCTTCGCTCAATATGACCCCGGCATCACATCATTTTTCTGCAAAACTGGTGTCTGATAGGGATAGCGCCATTAGTACCACCATCGGAGAGACAGAATCTGGAATTGCGTTTCTTGGCGAAGAGATACAGTGCTTAGATAGCTGTGACGAGGATAAATCTTATGATCCCGTTTGGTATTTACCCTCCGAAATTATTCTTCAGGTATTTCGATATTTGGACATCAAATCTTTAAATAACTGTTGCCTTGTCTCTGGAAAATGGAGAGATGCAGCTGAATCAGATAGCATTTGGAGATACAAATACCGCTCCCAATGTTGGGAATCCACAACTGAAGTGTTAGCTAGCGAAATGTGTTGGAAATCTCTTTATCAGACTCGCAGCTTACTAGAAAAACGGTGGTCAGAAGGTAAAGTCACACCAAAAGCCCTTTCTGGTCATACTGATGGTGTATATTGTGTTCACATAGATAACGAGAAAATAGTTACTGGCTCACGAGATAGAAAGATTAAAGTATGGGATTCAGAGACTGGCAAATTATTATTAACATTAGGGAATGACAGCCGGGCAAATGATTTGCGACATGCTCGTAGTGCACCAGCCTTAAGCGAAAGTTTACGTACCACTGAACAGTTAAATGCACTGGCTGGTGGTTTATCTCATACTGGATCAGTCTTATGTATTGCTCTGGATGCAAAACTCATGGTATCTGGATCCAGTGATTCTTCTTGCATTATTTGGCAATTGCCAAAATTTAAACCTATTAAACAGGTATATCGACACTCTGATGGTGTTTTAGATGTTAGTCTAAATGACGACTATATTATTTCGTGTTCCAAAGACTCCACAATATCAATATGGGATCGGCATGACGCCAATTATGCCCTAAAGTATCGTTTACATGGTCATCGAGGTCCGGTAAATGCACTTCATCTCCGAGGTGATCATATATTTAGTGCTGGTGGTGATGGGCTGGTAAAAATGTGGAGTATTTCATCAGGTATGTGGCTACGGGATTTCAAAGGACATGCGAAAGGACTGGCCTGTGTACAAGCATCTGAAGATGGTAAGCATATTGTCAGCGGTGGAAGTGATAATGTAATTCGGGTCTGGGATGTAGAAACAGGTGAATGTTTGTATGTATTAGAGGGCCATGAAGGTCTCGTTCGCTCATTATACATACTTGGTAATAAGATTATTTCAGGATCGTACGATCAAACAATTCGTGTATGGGATATCAATACTGGTAAATTGATTACTAGTTTAAATGGATGGCATGGCAGTTGGATTTTCAGTGCCAAAGCAGACTGTAAACGTATTGTATCTACCTCATTCGGTACCAAGCCAGTTATTCTGGATTTTTCCGATGGACTTGATAGAAACTATTTAAAATGCATTAAGAAATAACAGTGAGATATTGAACGCTTTCTACGATTATGTATGTTTTAATAAACAATTTTTTTTTTTATTTTTCAATTTATATATAAGTTAAGTCATAAAATGGTATAGATGTTTATGTCATTTTGACATTATTTTTGACCAGTAATAGTAGGTCTTTGTCGTCTAGTCATGGTTCTGTTTTTGGTTTCAGAGAGATATTTCACTCCACTTTGAATAAGATATGCTGATGATCCAATAGCTCTGAACACTGCTAACCCGGCAACAGACCATAAGATTATCTTCAAGTATACATTACTATTAGTACTGTCAAGACCGAAAATCTGGGTCATTATCATGGCCAATAGCGCATTACAAATCATCCATACCAATACAACCTTTGTTCTGACCTCACGGTAATAATCTTGTTGAACAGTTAATTGGTTGACGGGCCCACTGGGGATTCTTGTACGCTCGCGCAGATTATGAAGTGCTTCTTCATAGCCACTATCAATATCAAGCTGTTCAGATGGCATGTCAATTTCAACGACATCTTTTCCTGCTTCTGTCTTTACCACTACAGAGCCCAAATCAATCTTTTGTTCATTGTCACCTTTGGTTCCCCAAGTAACATCATGAGTATTGCAGAATGCATAAATTTGTAAAGTACACACATAACTGGGCAATAGGAAAAAATATTGTAAACTTGACGTAAAGATATGCCAAGGGTCAAAATAAAGGAATGACATGAGAGCGTAAAGTCCATACGTCGATGCAAGAGACACAATAATTGTGGTGAAAACGTTATTCCCAACAGTAACACTATCTCCTGACGCTTTTAAGGTTTCAATAACGAAGTAAAGACCGCAACCAGTGGCAAAAGCAGATACTAAAGATAGCAAGATCATGCAAGTCATGAAAAATCCATGGGCTCCTTGTGGTCTATTACCTAAAGACAAGACAAACAATGCTGCAATGACAGAAATCAGAGTATATTTGAATACCAAGAAAATATATTCTGCTCCATTATTAGGAATTACAACTGGTTGACTACCAGCCAATGATCCAGCAACAAAATAAAATGCCAGATAATAATTCGCTAATGAAAAGAAAGTGAAAATTAGCTGGATGAATTGATACAGAAACTCAACGTGGAGGAAAAATTTTCTGGCAAATGAATGATCTGTTTTCCAGATTTGTCTGAAATGAGTTAATGAATAGATAGCAGCGAAAAGTGCACCATTCAGCCATCTTCTTCTTTGTGATATAAATTCAGGGATAGCATCTGGGACGTCAGTTTCACCAGTAGCAGCTCTTACATACTTCAAAACCCATTTTTCACCCTTTTTAGCTACCAACTCCCAACATAGAATACGATCTTCAGCCAAGTACATATTGGACGTGAAGACATCAGTTTTGCCACCTTCTAAAGTTTCACCTTTGAAATAGGATGCTAAAGGTCCAGTGCCATCTTCATGATTTTTCAATGCTCGATATCGATAAGCAGAAAGAGCACCTGGTAGTACGGAAATATATCCAAATGCACTCTCCAAAGGTTTGTCAAGAATATTCGACATTTTATATTCAAAGTTTTGTGCAGCAACAAGAGGATTGAATAAATTCAAACCTCCTTTTCCAGTCATAGCCTTGATTTCACCACAGGCACCAGCAACGTTGGAGTCGCTGTCGAAAGCCTTCCAAAACTGGTAAATTGTGTCCCTACCTGGCTTGGTACCAACGTCTAGTAGAACTGTGACATTAGGATTCAAAAGAGGACAAAATGCGTTAAATAGCCATCGATGGGAATTGATCTTCTTTTGATTATTTTCCTTCAAACAGAAAAGCATTTGAACAGGAACAATACCCTTTTCTGCACCCTGGAATTTAAGTTCATCATCAAGGGAAACTTGAGTGGTATACTCAAAAATATGTGCTTTGACTTCCTTTCCATTGACAAAATTTTTGGCAATTCCTTCTTGGAACACACCCATAGCAGCCAAAACATCCAAAACTCTGGGGTTCACCTTGGAACGACCATCAGAAACAATTGTAACGACGACTTTCTTCCAACCATCTTTACCCCAAACTCTACTCTTGTTTCTGGAGCACAAATGGGCAATGTTCTTCATGACAGCATGTAACGTCCTAGTAAATGACTCTTCATCTTCATTATACATGGTAATACAAATACACAATTGAATTTCACGCTCATAAATTGCAGGACGTAATGTGAAACCAGACTCTGAAAAATCGTCTGGATCTGAAGTACAAGCGGTATATCTCATATAAACAAATTCATCATTATCACGCCTCGGCAGGAAGCTGTACAATTTGGTTGGAACTGGACAATCCAAAATCAAATTGCCACGTACAAGTTTAACTTCTTTTCTAGACATTGATTTATGACGTCTTGGGTGTGCTTTATCTGGTAATTCAAATTGCTCAGTGCTTAAAGTAACTTGACTTGAAGCTGTAGACCTTACGTCATCATAAACTTCAACCTCTTGAATGAAGCTATCACCATCTTCAGAATCACTATAATCGATACCAGGAACCATTCTTCCTCCATGCTCTCTATCAATTTCCTCTTCACTATCAGTATCGTCAATAGTGATAACCGATTCAGTATTTGACATAATACTTCCACTACGACCATATTCATGGTGATGATGACTACCCATTAAATCAGGTCCTATACCACCTGTTGCAGCTGGTTGAGAAAATCTACCAGTTCCATAAGGAGCGTGAAAGTTTGGCTGAGGGGGCAATGGAATAGAGGCGGAATGCATAGGATAATTGGCATTGCTGGGTGACTGCTCTCTCGCTGGGAGAGGAGATCCACTGCTTGCGATAGAAGGGCTTTGATCTTTCAAAGGGGACTCCAAACGAGTCCATTCTGCTCTACCAGCTCCAAATTGATTGAATCTAGTAGGAGACCCTCTAGGAGTACCATGAACAGATGCACTATCATGACGAGTTGGACTTACTCGGCCAGATATACGACTAGGAGATCCAGCAGGCGAACTGTAAGGATTTGCTAGGTCATCTAAATATCTTTCGTTAGTTCTCTGATGCCTTTGTGGTCGAGCTCTGACCGCATCCGTAGCAGCCCACTTCGCTTCGGGGTTATTAATATTCTTACCCAAATAGTACTGTTGTCTGTTTGGTGAATAAGCCAATGGTGATGGTTGTGTAATCGATGGAGGAACTGATGGTGCTCCTGGAGTACCACCGGGTATTTCGGGCAACCCTCTGGGGGCAGAAGACCCTCTAGAGGGACTTCCTGGTCTACTATTATTATTCATGGATAAATTGCTCTAGGTATTCAATTACTATTCTTCAATTCCCAATTCTTAATATTACTCTGGAAACACAACCTATTAAATATAATGAATGTCTCAAGAAAAGTAAAAGAACAAGGATTGAAGCCTCAATTTGTATGATATTTTAAAGTTAAGTCAAATGCTTCGTGCATGAGGTCTGTTTATTTTAAGTAGATTTTTCAATGCATTGTTTTTTGTTTGTATCTCTCCTATTTGGGATAGACGCAGACTCCGACCGCAGATCTGAGGTAGGATCTTTGTGGGATGAAACTGGACTCAAATAATACCCAAATCAATTGTTAACTAGACACCGCAATTTATACCAACTATATATCCAGCCATTTATTAAACTATCTTCAAAGTTTAAAAATGTAATGCGAGTAGTCTATCTAAGTTCGTTAGCCATCTCTATTAACCTTACGTTCGATAAGGTTATTCGTTAGCAAGCAAGCCGTTGGTACTGCGGCGAGAGAAAAATAGCACTTATAGGTAGGTGGCAGGTTAAGGTTAATGAAGTGTGTGCAAGTAGGGGTAATTGAGATTATTATATTATGGTTAAGGTTATAGTTTATAGATAAAAGGGGTGGTTGGGATAGAGGAATAAGTGGTTGTCGAACAACATATTCATAGCCTTGCATTGGAGTTGTGTGTGGGTTCTCCGCATTAGATGGTCGTTGGTAAACGGCACATGTTTGTTGTTATATGTCGTTCAATAATGCTATTGCTGTCGTCATTGAACATACATGTGCTGTATGATACTGGTGGTAAGGTCGTTGTTAAGAACCGATGATACTCAATACGCAGATTGCCTGAATATTATTAAGGTAGTAATTTAATCATAAGCTGTACAAGTGAGAGTAAGAGGGAGGGCCATAATTGGCTCATGTGTTGAAAACGGAAATATTTCTAGGTTTATGTAATAGCTTTTGGGCAGCTATAGAGCTGAGAATATATCTTATCGATAATTGATAATAATTTTGGGTCAGCGCATATATCGTGTAGAGGCAACTGCCTTCAAGTGAGAAGAAATCGAAAAGAGAAAATGTGACAAGAAATTGCTATATACTAGTGGTAACAAGTAGCCAGCATTTAATCAGAATAATTCATTCCCAATACTACGAATTTGAAAAGATTGAAACAAAAATAAACATTTTTTTCACTCGTTCCGATTTATAGAATTGAATACAGATATAAATTGTATGTCCAGCTTGCTTGCCGTTCCCCTGTACTTCAGGTATGCCATTGCTCGATGTAGTATAGCGGCTATGCAGGGAAGCAATGACTGTCAGAGATAGGCGAAAGCATCGGAGCTATTATCACCGCACTGACCGGAGAGATCCATACCAATAAGCTAAGGTTGAAATTCTTCGCACTAAAAAAATCTTTTTAAGTTAAGAAATTAATTCAAGTCTTAACTTCGGTTCAATTCGATCGCTAACCGATGCTTTACGAAAAGAAAGACCTGCTTGCGAAATACCGCTTTTAAGAATATTCCATTTATGTATGCAATATATATGAGATAATTTATTCAATGAGCATATTATTTCAAATCATTAAAAGCTGATTTTTGACCAACTTGTTATTTATCCACAATAGAATAGATTTGTATCAGTCAAGCTATGTCATTTATTTCAACTAGATATTCAATTTCAAGGAAATTCGGTTCCTCTATTATTATTAATAGTTCTTTTCGATTTTTATCAACTTCGAAACAAGTTTGGGATACTGGAAAGGCTAAACAACATGAACCTTCAGAACAATCTCAAGTCCCACCAAAAGAACAGACTACTACTCATATTCCTGATAGTGGAACTGCTCGTCATGGATTCGACCCACTGAAACCTCGTAAACCGTTAAGTCGTATTGCACTTGGCCAAGACCCTGGTAAACAGGGCCCAATTTCATCCTCTAGACAGCCCGGGTTTATCAACTGGAAAGCTGCTGGTTTATTCTTAGCAGCTGGTGGTATATTGACTTGGTATTTTCAAAGAGAAAAAAAGAGAATTGCTATTCGTAAAGAAGAAGAGGCAAATCAAAGTGTGGGCATGCCATCTATTGGGGGCCCATTTAATTTAATTGATCAAAATGGCAAGCCTTTTACTGACAAGGACATGCTAGGGAAATTCGCTTTACTTTATTTCGGATTCTCAATGTGCCCTGATATCTGTCCTGAAGAATTAGAAAATATGTCCAATATTCTTAACGACATTAACAAGCCTGGCGAGGAGCACCATCTTTTACCAGTTTTCATCACTTGTGACCCCAATCGTGATTCTCCTGAAGTGTTAAAAGAGTACTTGGCAGAGTTCCATCCTGATATCATTGGTTTAACAGGACCTTATGAAGAAATCAAGAAAACTTGTAAAGAATACCGAGTTTATTTCTCCACCCCGCCAGACCTCAAGCCTGGTGATGAATATCTGGTAGATCACTCGATTTTCTTCTATCTAATGGATCCTGAAGGTCGTTTTGTTGAAGCACTCGGTAAGAACTACACTCCAGAGCAGGTAAATGAACGTATCAAAAGTCATATGGATGCGTGGATCCCTCAATCTGAGCGTGAAAAGAAATCCAAGGGATTGCTATCCAGTCTGATAGCTTAATTATCTCTAGTCAATATATATATTTGTACATAGTCTTCCTCTAATATCTTGAATTTTTATAGTTCCTGTCTTTGCCTCCAGCGGATGGACTCCACTCAGACCTGATTATCGACTGTCTGTTTATTGAGCTACAATATTTTATCTAAATAGCAAAGTCGTTGAACCATTCAACCGCATCTCTGAAAGCCTTCTCTTTAGCAAACTTAACAACAGGGATAGAGATATCTCCACGATCAGCGAAACCATGTGCTACTCCTGACGCAAGAGTAGTGAAATACGTAGCTTTAATCTCCTTGAGGGCAGCTTCAGTTTCTTTACGAAGCTCTACAGTATAAGCTGGATCAGTCTCTGCAGCACCGATCAGAAGAGGAGCTTTGATGGCCTTGATTTCGTCAATTGTGACAAAAGAAGGATGAAAAACAGCGGCTGCATTTGCTTTGCCTTCTCCAATCAATTGAATAGAGTATTTTGCTCCGAAGCAGTAACCGACAGTGGCTACATAGGTGGGTGCATACTTATCAGCTACCCCTTTTACGACTTTCTCAACGATAGGACGAACAACCTCTGGGGGATGCTTAGGGAACCAGCCACCGAAAAGATCAAATCCCTCTGGTGGATTCAGAGAAACTGCGTCATTGTCGAACAAATCTGGAACAACTACAAAGTATCCCGCTCTTGCGAAATTACTAGCAAGAATTTGATGGTTGACGAACTTGTGTCCAAGAACATCAGTCAAATAGATAAGAATCTTCTTACTCGACTCGTCTCCAACAATATATGTCTCAATTCCGTTTATGTCAACGATCTTGCCAAGACCTTCGCCAGCTATTTTTGTTAGTGTTGTCTCCGAAATTTCCTAATTAGCACTTAGTTGTATCAAGACAGGACACATACAATATTTAAAACCTTCAGCGCAGCACTTCGATGGGGGGTTGGAAGCCATTTTTAAAATTGATATATTAATGTTACCAATTCAAAGGAAAATCATTGACTATTTATTCGTTTTGGGTTGGTAAATATCTCCGACTAATTCTTGTCTCAGAAACTTGCTTTCGCCGATGGTATCTCCGCTGCGCTGAGTATAACAACTAACTGCCCGTCATTAATCTGGTATCTCCGCAGCATTGGCCATATCAACTACTTATTTTGCCGTTATAAGCTTTAATTAAGAATTTTTGTCATATAATGGTAACCGCATAAGACAAAGATTCGAATCATATTTAGCGGATAACAACTTATCGTAGAAAAGACCTTTATTTTGTTTATTTCGTTTAATTTATCTTATATCGGACTTAACAACCAGGGCAAGGGTTAAAGTCTGAAAGTGCACACCAGAGCAAAACTTGGCATGCTGATCAAAGTCTACCCTGCATGATCTTCAGGGTCAATTACATGCGGCTTTCGCGGCGTCAAAAATAATTCCCCATGTCAACACTTTGGTAAAACTATTTCGTGATCGAAACTGGTTGTTTAGACTTCAATTGTCTAAATACTCTATAATCTATATACTATATTTCTAGTTTTTAGGAGCGAACTCATTGAACCATTCAACAGCATCACGGAAAGCTTTCTCCTTAGCAAACTTGACAGCGGGTTGGGAAATATCTCCACGAACAGAGAAACCATGAGTAACACCCGAAGCATAAGTGGTGAAGTAGGTAGCTTTAATCTCTTTAAGAGCAGCTTCAGTTTCTCTTCTCAATTCTTCAGTATAAATTTCATCAGTTTCAGCACCAGCGATAAAAAGAGGACCTTTAATCGCTCTAATTTCTTCAATGGTCACAAATGAAGGATGGAAAACACCAGCAGCATGGATTTTCTTGTCCCCCAAGAGTTGGATAGAGTATTTGGCACCAAAACAATATCCAACGGAAGTGAGATAAGTAGGAGCATATTTGGCTTCAATCTCGGCAACCACAGTATCAACAATAGGACGGACGTGTTGAGGAGTGTGGTTGGGCAACCAATCACGTCTAAGATCAAAGCCAGGAGGATGATTGGTCAAGGTAACAGCATCACCATTAAACAAGTCGGGAATAACGACAAGGTAACCTGCTTCGGCGAACTGATCGGCCAAAAGTTGAGCATTGTTGAATTTATGGCCAAAGACATCAGTGATGAAGAGAATGACCTTTTTGTTAGATTCATCACCTGCAATATAGGATTCAATTCCACCTAAATCGACGATTTTGCCAAAAGTTTCCCCTTCTAATTGATTTTGTTAGTTATGTTGCGGTATTGGTATCATTCTCTTATACAGACAGGCTAGGCACGTCGAGAGCGCTTGGCACCGTATTTTGCACATACCATGTCTGAAGCCTTTAGCACAACAATTACCAGGGGGATTAGAAGCCATTTTATATTAATTCTTGTTTATGTGATAGAGATAAGCAGCAATGTTTCGGGGATGTAAAGGGGAGAAACAAAAAAGTAAGTGGAGGTCCTTGGCTTTTATAATAATATCGGTATATCGGTGTATGTTGAGTAGTAATATACCCATACTATGTTACTAAGCGACGTTAAGAGAATCGGCGTTGATGCCGATTGGGAGAATAGGGTTTGGACGAGTATCCGTGCCCAAATTGGAGATGTACTGAGACAAGTGAAATGTGTGGGTCGGAATCCTATAAGTAGGTCTTCGGCAGATAGCGCTCCTCCTCCTTGGGCCCTATATACCTCCTACCTTCCCCTGGGCTGTGAGCCAGGACAGGAATGATTTCATAGATAAGGGGTATAATGATGCTATGATTGCTGTTATGGGTATGTGGGGCTACAGAATTGTTTTAAGATGGAATTTTGTTATGGTGTGGGTCTTTGAGGTGATTGCGTGCTTTCCGATGTGGATATTATTGGTTAGCTCTAGCTGTTGACCAGCAAGCGCGGATAACATACCACTTAGCTATCATGTAATTGAATTATGTAGAAGCTGTTGGATTGTAGATTAGGATGCTAATGCGATGTATAACGAATTGATGGTGATATGGGTTGAAGTAGAAACCAGCAAACAGCTTGAGACATTGGTTGAGTATTTGTGATTAGACGTACTCATACTCTCGTGGGAGGTTTTCATTGAGACAACTCGATGACCTTCCCCGTCCACAAAAAATATTGCTGTCGAGTAATTGATTATATCCATATAATCACATGATAGAACAGATCATTAGAGTTATGCATTCGAGCTTGTCATAGAGATTAAAAATTTGAAACGAGCGGAGCGAGCTACGGGTCCGGGCAGAGCCCGGCCGCCGGAGGCAGAGAAGAAGAGAAAAAATGATAATTACATAAAGATAAATATCTAGTTCTTACCAGCACCAGCTCTGAAGTAAATGATATCACCATCTTCAACAACGTAATCTTTACCCTTTTGATATAATTTACCATTGGCCTTAACAGCAGCATCATCACCGAGTTCGATGAGATCGTCATATTTGGTGACTTGAGCAAGAATAAAGGTATTCATTAAATCATTATGAATAACGCCAGCAGCTTGAGGAGCCTTCGTTCCTTTTCTAATAGTCCATTCTCTGACTTCATCAGCACCACAGGTGAAGAAAGAGATAAGATTAAGGGCCTTTCTCATAGTAATAACAATCTTAGGTAAGGCAGATTGAGTGCCCAAGTTTTTGAGTTCTTCCTCACGTTCTTCATCAGTTTCCATATGAGATAATCTTTCTTCAAGAGAAACAGAAATGGGGATGATAAGATCACCAGGAGAATTAGAATCAATCCATTCCTTAATTCCAGGCAAGAACTTATTCTTCTTACGGATATAATCCCTTTCGGACAAATTAACTAAATAAATGGCTGGTTTGGCAGTCAAAAGAAGCATTCTATTAATGATTTCAACTTCCTTAGTAGTCCAAGTACCGTTAGCAATTCTCTTACCATCTTCAAGATAGGCGATGAGTCTATCAACAAAAGCTAATTCTTCCTTCTTAGCTTTGATTTCAAGAGATTGACCTCCACGTTTGGTAATTTTCTCAATATCTTCGCGGTGCCTTTGAGCAAATTCGATATCCTTCAAACGCAATTCATCAAGAATGATTTGTAAATCACGAATAGGATTAACATCACCTTCAATATGAATAATTTCAGCATCATCAAAGCATCTTACAACTTGATAAATAGCATCAACAGCACGGATATTGGACAAGAAAGCATTACCAAGACCTTCACCTTTGGAAGCACCCTTAGTTAAACCTGCAATATCGAAGACAGTAATATGAGCAGGGACTTCTGAAGCGGGCTTATATTTTCCAACCAAAGTATCGAATCTTGGAGATGGGACAATGACACGAGCCTCTTCTGGTTCAATAGTAGCAAATGGGTAATTTGCTGGGTTACCAAGAGGGCATCTAGTAATTGCTTGGAAGAAAGTTGATTTACCGACCTTTTGATGTTAGTAAGTTGGACGACTGTTTGACAGCTATCTCCGACCGTTGAACGCTATCTATCCAAATCAATTAGCTCGCTTTATTATATCCACTTACATTAGCAAGACCAACAATTCCACTCTAAAACTTTCGTTAATTTCTATTCATTATCTTCTCTGCCAGATCATTCTCCGCCATACATACCTTTAAATTGTTACCAGGACGACCCAAAAGGATCTTTTCTTCCTTAACGACCTTCTTAGGAGGCATTTTTCTTTCACGATTCTTATTTCTTTACTTCCCAAATTTATACACAGATCGAATTGATTTGTGTTTTTTTAGTCCTTAGACGTTGGTTGTAAACATAGAAAAAATTGACCAACTGAACTGAAAAATCGCTGATCGCTAACTCTGGATACACACAGCCGTGCACAGCCTCATAGCCGCATGAGTTTACCCCTGGATCATTCTGCTTCTTGCAACAGGGTCAGGGATCTGGGGGCCATCAGGGGTCACGGGTCACGAGACCTGGAGCTCCCTTTCTCGTTTGTTTCGATAAGGGTTTCTCTGAATAGAATAGAGGGTGTGCCGGAGGCTACGAGTACGTTAAGTAATTACAAAGATAAATTTTCAGATTTGATTAATGTATCGACAATGTTAACAAGCACAATTAGACTCACCCTGTTGGTTGGCATTATTGTTATCTATGCTGACATCAATTAGCTCACTTTCCTCATGACGGGTAGTTTCGAGACCTGGTAATTCTGTGGCTACTTTTTTGAACAAGTTTTTCACATTATGACCTGCCTTAGCGCTAGTTTCTATAAATATGACTCCCATTTCTTTGGCCTTGGCTTCTCCATCTTCGCTGGATACTTGACGCTTATCGCCTAGATCCGTCTTATTACCAACTAATACAATGATCACCTGATTGCCTCGTTCGGCCTTAACATCGTCAATCCATTTACTAGCATCGAGAAACGATTGACGGTCTGTGGTTGTTAGCTGGGCTGGATTCCAATTCACACCATCAACTTACTTGTAATATCATATACGACGACGGCAACATTTGAGTCACGGATGTAGGATGGAATTAACGTTCGGAATCTTTCCTGTCCGGCTGTGTCCCATAATTGAAGTCTTATAGTGCGATCCGGAAGGTACATTGTCTAAGTAGTCAGTTAGTACGTCACTCCGCGAAAACGGAGTAACAGGTCTGGGCGGAGCCCAGCCGCCGGAGACAAATACGGGATAATCACATACCTTGGACATGAAATCGATGCCGATTGTGGCTTTGTATTGGGCATCGAACGAATCATACATGAATCGTGACAGAAGTGAAGTTTTTCCAACTAAATTGGAGTTAGTATGTTGTAAAAATGCGACAGATAGATGGATCAGAAGGAAACTTACCACTTTGTTCGCCTAGAAAGACGAGCCTGAGATAGATGTTAGATGAAAGTTCGGTAACTCCGAGGGAGCCTTCTCTCCGATCTGGATGGTGATAGAGCGAAATGAAAACTTACTTGTACTTTTCAACAACATCCGTCCTTTCAGCCATTTTTAATGATTTTGTTTTATTTGTTTTTTCGTTTACCCCTTAGGTTATTAATAGGCGACCCTGTAATGGAGAGAGGAAGAAGTTTGGTGATAAGGAACCTCAGAGGAACCAGAGCAGATTAGGATTTGTGGTGTTGGTAGTCCTATATCGAGGGTCTAATTTAGATAAAAGCAAATTCGTTACTTTCAATTCACTTTGCCGTTAATCTGTTGATATGTGTGATGTTCGGCTAGTCGGTTTATGTTGGATGTATTATATTAGTTGATATGTATGTTTGTCAACTGGGCAATGCCAATAGCTGCTTTTAGCAAAAATGGAGGGATTATTAATAAGTGGTACAGTTTGAGTGGGCAAGGGTAGATGATGGTACGGATATTAGGGAGGATAAGGTTGCGGGTAGTAATAGTAGCCATTAAATGAAGGGATAAGTCGAAGCGTTTGCTCTGTAATTTAAATTATCTCATCCTTTTAGTTGGTAATATTTTGGACGATTCCAGTATGTTGGATGTATCTTAGATATAGATATATTATCTTCGATATGGATGACCTTGCTCGTTAAACCTATGACAAGGTCGGGATTGGGACTAATTACAGCTACCTACTAGCACATCAATATTACTCACTTTCTATTCCATTGATTTGATTTATTGACATATTACATGATCAGGCCTGCAGGTCAATCTCTCACCCTCTATTTTATTTAACTCTGAACTTATAGATATAGATCAGACTCCGTCTGCTTCGGCTTAACGAATGCAGGTGCTTTTCTAATGCGCGCCAGCGGGTGGTGCAACACGGCTTGGGCGAAATTAACACCTCTTAAACATTGAACTGCTCTATAATTTATTTTGGTCATAGATGAGCTAGTAGAATACCATTGATAGAGGTTTATAAAATAAGTTTTTAAGGGTCTTTAAATTGTCAGTATAGAGATAGACATAAGCACCTTAGTAAATTATTTGGATTTGAATATTTTCTTGATAAGAAAAGTTGTTTACTTACGATTAATTGATAAGATCGCAACCAACAGCCAATAACCTCCTCCAAGATTCAATAACGGCCTCAATTAGGTCCACATTCACTTATCCACTTCCTTTTTATTTCCCCTTCACTTAAACTTAGATAGAAAAATCCATTACGCGCAGCGCACTTATAAAAGCGATAGACTTAACCCTTCCTACAGTCTAAATCGGCTTCTCTGCCATATTATCATCCTCACAATGAGATTACCGCCAGTATCAAAATTTTCCGTCATCTCATTACTTATCCTATCGACCACTGTCGCATTTTATAGATACTACACTTACTTCCTAATAGTATCTCATGTTAACAGCTTGAACGAGAAAAACAAAACAAATCACACTCCAGAACAAATAGAAAGCGGTAAAGCATTCCCTAGTGCGCCATCTATCAGAGTCCCTCGACCAAATGAAATTTACGTTCCATTATTAACCCTTGTACCGCCAAGTGGCACTGGGTGGAGTATCTCAGAATCGAGTCCCGAAAGACAACAAGCAAATGGAATCACATTCTATCCGTGGGTATTGATCACTAGTTCCTTAGTGGAAATAAGCATAATCCCATTTTTATTAGCATTCATTACATTATTATACGGAGCAAGATATTGTGAGAATGTTTGGGGATCCACCGAATTAGCGAGGTTTTTAATCATTATGGCAGCAATTCCTAATCTATTCGGGTATATTTTTTATACATTTATGCATTGGATTATTTATCGACATAGATCAGCTAACGAAGATCCGTCTCTTGATTCATTTAAAGAAACAATCTGTGGCACAACAGCAGTTGTAGCAGGATTTTTGGTTGCATTCAAACAATTAGTTCCTGAGCATATGATTGTTATGTTTAGAGGACGTATTCGTTTAAGAGTCAAACGATTGCCATTTCTATTTCTTATGACAAACACATTGGCAGGAATTTTAGGGTATGATTTACTTGCTATTATGTCTTGGGTTGGATTTTTCACTAGTTGGGTCTATCTTCGATTTATTAGAATAAGCTATGTTGACTCATTGCTTCCATTTTCAATTGGATCAGCTAGTGCTTTGAATTCTGCGCCTAACAGCAATACTACCACAGGAGGGGCTAACATAATTTCCAACTCCTCCTCTTTTTATTCCAATAATTCATCAAATGCGTCTGGAATAAAAGTCCAGGGTGATGCGAGTGATTCATTCGCGTTATCCACTTTCTTCCCTGAACCATTCTCATTCATCGTGGAGGCCATTTCAGAGCACGTTTTCTCATTCCTTGTCATTCTACATATTCTTAATCCATTCACCCCTGAAGAAGTGGATCACGCTAATGCCAGAGCTGTAGCTAGACTTGTCCCAGGTGGAATCTCTGGGCCCAGTTCTCGAACGTTCCATCACAATCTCCCACGTAATCATCAATCTTCACCACAATTTTCACCATCATCCCTTCTTGGACCATTGGATAACAAATATCCTAGAGGTAGCACACGAGCTGAAGCAGAACGCAGGCGATTTCTCGCTCTTCGAGCCCTTGGACAAGATCCTCTGCCTCCTCCATTATCGGCGCCCAATCCCGTTGTACTCCCCGCACCGAGAGCTGGTAAAGACTAGAACGGTAATCTAAAATCTTCCTAAAGTATCCCTCGCCCCGTCTTCCTCCGGCTGCCGGGCTCCGCCCAGACCCGTGGCTCCGCTCGGCGGAGAAATTCCGCTAGTAACAGTATATCAGAGGAATCATCGGGGTTAGGTCTTCTTATCTTATCTAGAGATTTATATTCCCATCCGAAATTTAGTATGAATTCTACCACCTATACAGTTAATACAGCACATATGAAAGTCCTCTATTTTGGCCCGTTAAAAGATGCCACAAGAGTGGCAGAGGATTCCTTTCAAATTACAACTCCTACGGTGCCATTATCACAAATTTTTGACTCGATAAAGACAAAATACAAGTCTGATCAGTCAATTCAAAAGATTCTCGAATCATGCGCAATCTGTGTCAATTTAGAATATGTCGATGACCAAGATCTTACATTGCAAGTTAGCGATGTAGATGAAATAGCATTAATTCCACCCGTGTCGTCTGGTTGAGGGAAGCTGATTAAACGTGAAGCGTAACAATATGTTGTCGTGGTAGGTCTGTCTTACTGTGAAGAATAGTATTTGTGTTCTCCTGGTATTTTGTGTTGGTATCAGACCACAGTCCAGCGTAAATTCTATTTGAATATTGAATATTTATTGTTGGCTACTGTAGTTTTATTAGCTATATAATTCAAGCCGAGAGAAATCACACTATAACTAGCGTTATACTATGGTCACGCAAGGATGATGAACCACCCCTTCCTTATAACACAATTCGTCTTCTAATATATCGGCCAACTTTGGTAGGCTATTGAATGATAATAATTCAAATATTCTGTCAGAAATAGCCCGTATATCATAAGATGTAGCTGGCTACGAAACTACTTTAGAGTCTCTAATAAATACACTCATGATCTACAAACTATATCTACATCTCCTGCATAAATGTAAATGTTATGAAAATACGTATAAATGACATCATTACCCGACGGAGACAACAAAGACAAGCAGGCAAGATAAGCCGGCAGACAGAAAGTGGGCTTAAGCTAGGAGGGAGGAGGAGGAGAGAGAGGTGAGGACTGAATCGTGCTTGCGGTCATGCGTTTGCAGTGCTGATAAGTAGTAGATTGACCCTGCAGAGTAGTACGTACGTCTCTCATACCTCGTTTGCTCTTCTGGGTGTATATAATAATCGGTCGACTACCGGGCTAATACGGTTTTCCCCTCTTTTACTTGAGTTTCAGAATCTACGGACCTTACAGGACTATATTTAACAGAACAGGCTGATTGATCTGGAGAGATATTATTGATTAGAGATTGGCTATAGAAAGAGTGATAGAATCAACCGATATGACAGTGAGTAGTGGGATACTCCGCGGAGCGGAGCTATGGGTCTGGGCGGAGCCCAGCCGCCGGAGGCAGGAAAGGAATGATTGAAGACTGACTGAAGGGATAGAACTTGATAGATTCAAGTATTGCGGTGGAGAGCGAGCCACCTATTTCAAGATTCGCGTCACCTGCTTTACCAAAAAGACAACCTTTCGATGAAGATGTAGAGAATTTAAAGGAACAGGATGATGAGGAGTTACTGGATGAAGAACCATTAAATACTCCAGAGTCGGTACGAGGTAGGGGAGTTGAGACTACGGGGAGGATTATTTCTGCGGTTACCAATTTACCGTGGGAGATCGTCGATAGTGGAGTAGGAGGAATTGGAGGTCTAAGTTTGAAACAGAGGAGAGGTAATTCAGCTTTGTATTCTTCATTAAGTTTCCTTAATAATGGGACGGAGTGGGAGAGTATTCTTGTTGGATGGACTGGAGAAGTAAAGACAGGAACTGGTGATAGAGGTGGTAGTACTGATGTTGGAGGTACTGAAGCTACTCATTTGGCTTTAGATGATAAGGATTTATTGAATAGAGAATTTGATGAGAAAGAAAAAGAATATTTAGAGGGATTATATGAGAAGATTGCTGAAGGAGAAGAGGAAGGTGTGAAATCTGCTCATCCCAAAAAAGATTCGGTCCATCCTGTCTGGTTGCCTGGAAATCAGGCAAATTGGAGATTATATCCTGAACTTGTCATATGGCCAATTCTTCATTATATTCAAGATGAAAACTTTCTTATTTCAAAAGCAAATGGAAATGAAACGAAGAAATGGTGGGCAGATTATGTTGCTTTTAATGAAGCGTATAGAGATAAAATTTTAGAAGTATATCAACCAGGTGATGTGATTTGGATCCATGATTATTATTTGTTATTACTACCACAAATGATTAGAATGCGTAGACCAGATGCATTTATCGGAACTTTTATTCATGCTCCTTTCCCATCATCTGAATATTTCCGATGTATCCCTCAACGTCAGGAATTATTAGAAAGTGTACTCGGATCTAATGTTATTGGTCTTCAAGCTGCTTCTTATAAACGACATTTTATATCCGCCTGTACTCGTCTTTTAGGAGTGGAAAGTTCTCCTAATCATATTAGTGCATATGGTATGTTTGTGTCGGTTCTAGCATTACCAATTGGTATTGACACAGTTAAAGTTGAAAGAGATGCATTTGCACCAGAAATTGATGAAAGGGTGAAGGCTATTCGGGCACTATATCCTGATAAAAAGATAATTATTGGTAGAGATCGTCTGGATAGTGTTCGAGGTGTAGTACAAAAACTTCAAGGTTATGAAATGTTTCTACAATTATATCCTGAATGGAACGATAAAGTTGTATTGATTCAGGTTACTTCACCAGCATATAGTATTATTACTGACCCGAAGATTGAGAAGCGTGTATCTGAACTTATATCAAGAATTAATGGTAACCACGGCATGCTTCATTATATGCCAGTTCATCATTTTCCTCGTCATGTTGCCCGTGATGAGTATTTGGCATTGTTGAGAGTTGCTGATTTAGCTCTTATTACATCTGTTCGTGATGGGATGAATACAACTTTGTTAGAATTTGTGGTTTGTCAAAAGGAAAACCATTCGCCGATTATTACTTCAGAATTTACTGGTACTACTGGTAGTTTACAAGATGCAATCTCTGTTAATCCTTGGAATATCCGACAAGTTGCTGAATCAATCAATAATGCTCTTCTTGATGATCAAGAAACAAAGAAAGCGCATGAACATCGTCAAAAGAGCCTCTACGATTATGTGACATCCCATACTTGTAAAGATTGGGTACTGAATTTCATTTCTCGTATGATGCATAATATAACTGAACATAAATTTTCCCATGTCACTCCGTTGTTAGATACCTCAATGCTTATTACTAAGTATAAGACAGCTAAGAGAAGAAGACTTTTCCTTTTTGATTATGATGGGACTTTGACACCTATTGTGAAGGAACCATCTGCTGCTTTACCGTCTGAACGTCTTTATAATATTCTTGATAAATTAGCTTCTGACCCTTGTAATTCAGTATGGGTCATCTCTGGTCGTGACCAACAATTTTTGGATAGATGGCTTGGTAGTTGTAATAAGAAGATTTCCTTTAGTGCTGAACATGGATGTTTCCTTAAAGAAGCTGAAGGGTCTGGAGAATGGCAGGATCTTATTGCTAGCTTAGATATGTCATGGCAGAAGGTTGTTGCTGAAATTTTCAACAATTATACTGAACGTACTCAAGGCTCTTCTATTGAGCATAAACGAGCAGCGTTAACGTGGCATTATCGCCGGGCTGATCCGGTTTTTGGAGCATTCCAAGCACAGCATCTTCGTAATCACCTTGAGCAATCTGTCGTTCCATATTATGATGTGGATGTGATGGCTGGTAAGGCCAATATAGAAGTTCGACCTCGTCAATTCAATAAGGGAGAAATTGTTAAGATGATTTTATCAGAGTATGGGGATTCTAATGCACCTGATTTTGTGTTTTGTGTAGGTGATGATTCAACTGATGAGGATATGTTCCGATCACTTGAAGCATATACGTCGGAGGAGGGAGTTTTCTCTGTTACTGTTGGGCCGCCATCAAAGATGACCGTTGCCTCATGGCATTTACTTGATCCTGCCCAAGTGTTGGACAGTTTAAGTGCTCTTTTGCAATAGTTTCTAATATAATATAAATATCTATATACTTATATATATAGCATTGATTTCAAAAGTATGGCAGAACTAGTCTTAATAAACTGCTTGTACTTCAGGGCTATTGAGACCTGGGATACGAGCCATTGTGATTCCAAGAAGTCGTAAAGCAGCTGCCATTTCGTCAAATCCGTTAAGAACTCTGAGAGTCCACATGTAATCAGTTATTTGAGTGCGATAAAATTCCTGTTCTGTTTTGTCTCTAGAGGTTACAAACAATAAAGCCGCAAATGATCCTATAAGTGCGAAATTGGCAGATGCGGAAAAATGCCAAAATGATTGCATATGTTCAGGGCGAAGACCTCGTACAAATTCCATTGCCGCCATTAACCGTGCTTTACCAGCTTCTCGACAAACATCTGTTAGTTCTTGCGGAGAATCCTTACTTAATGATCGAATTATTCTACGGTGAAGAGTGATTTCTGCCCCAAAATATGCTAAATGAAGTCCTCCATGTGATGATAATTGGCGAGGCTTTGTAGTGGTTATTCGAAGCGATTCTGGCAATCCTAAATACCAACCACGAAGTTTTATTTGAATTGATTTAGCTACTTCGAGAATTTCTTCAGTCTCACGGACAGTTGCTTTCGACTTGTACGTGAATAAACTTTCTATAATTTCATTGACAATTTGACTTAATGTAATCATTTCAATGAATATCTGGCCAGACTGCTCACTGGCAGCAGTGACAGGAACTTCCGCTAATGGTGAGGTTGGGGCCGTGGAAGTTGCACTACTCGTATTATCATCAGTACTTTCCAATTTTGAAGCTTTACTAGTAAAATCGTCAGAATTTAATTTACCAACTAACCAATAATTTTCTGAAATATGGGAAGGTTGAGCTTCAATTAATGAAAGCCATTTATCCAATAAATATACTGCCCATGCCAACCGTTTACGTAACCCTCGCTCCCATTTAGGTACTTTCCAATTTTGACAGTTCAATCCCAGGCCTATTCTTTCAGCACAGGCTACAACTTGTGAAGATATGACCCAATGACGGTCATCATTTGGTTTACATTGAACCAGCAGTACACCAGCTTGGACTACCGGGATTTTAGGATGTCCGCAAACTTTTTGGAAGCTTTCCACTGCTAATTTATAGAGTTTAGCAGTGATATCAGGTTTAGGTATTGAAGATAGCCCAATGTCGTAATACCACCATTTAAGGGCAAGAATATAGACTGCAGCTAATAAACATGGTACAAATTCTCTATGAGTTCGAGAATATTTTTCAAGGAATACATCTTTATCGAGAACTGGGAAATGAGGGTGAACTGTACGAAAGTACAGGTCAATCAGTGGTTTCCCATAAGGGGCTACAAGTTTTTCTATCTCATCGGCATCTTCAACAGATTCTTGAGGTCCATCGTCAGTTGAAAGGATAAAGACTGCTCCCGGCCCAGCTCTACGTAATGAAACATTACCAGGTAGTTCAGCTTCATCACGTTTATCAAAAGTTCCCGAATCTAGCAGAACATTATCAAAGACCGAAGTATCTCCTACATAAACAGCAGATTTAGGATATTGCAATCCCAGAGTTTTCTTTAATAATGAATGGCCTCTAAGAGAGGCATAATCCTGGACTGGATTGATATATCTCGATTGTTCTGTGGGGAGGTCATTTTGAGATGGATCTGCTGTGGATAATGTCGACGATGTTTTAAGCTTTTTATTTATAGAGTTAGTGTTGAGATTATCGCCGGAAGTTGTACTTGTAATAGTAGAACTACTTCCACTCCCGCTAATATTTGCTTCTTTTGAAGTACCACTAGTATTACGTTTACGAGATCTAGGCCCTTCAATAAATGTACACTGGATACCGTTAACTTGACATGTCAAGCAAACAGTTGAACCGTCAGCCATAATACATCCTGATTTACGCCTTCTGCATTCATCGCAAGGTCTCATTTTCGTAAACTTGGGGTTTTTAGTAGGTCCAATAGTAGCCTGGGGTTGACTTTGTATCAGAGGTTCTTGCGAGGAGGAATTGACCATTTGACCTGTGCCACTTCCATCAATTCTAAATCCACTTGAACTTGCGCCTGTTGAATGTGCATTAGGCGGTGAATTACTATCAAGTCCCATAACTGACCCGTCTGGAGATCTCATAAATCCTTCCAATATATAAGGATAAACATTTGTATTTGATAAAAATTCTTGTTTCATTCTGTTAGGTGATACTGCCACGTCTTGGAGATTGGAAGAATTTTTTGATGATCCAGCAGTCTGTTGTGACGTCAAATGAGCTTGATGGGCATCCATTTCCGCCTGAATATCGTCATAGTTATCTAGATATTCTTGCATCTTTGGGGAGAGAGTAGTAAATTAAAGATTTATCTCAAATTCCAATAAGAAGAAATAGCAGCCTTAATATATAAATCCTTATCTAACTAATTTAACACCTCTGATGAGGTTCGTCGAGCTAAAAAGTAGTTTCTATGCATGATACCAGTAAGATAAGAGTTGAATTTGTCCTGATGAGGATGTAGTACGGTATTTTCCGGTAATTAAACGTGGGGGGTTGTCAAGCTGCTTAGATTTAGGCAGATTCTATCATAATATGAATATATGTTATTAAAGGTCTTTTATCAATGATCGACGCAATTTCAATGCTCGTGAAGTTGTACGCGTAACGCGCGTAGCACTAATTCGTCTCATTTCGTAGCTTAATTTCATTTATAAGTCACAAAATAAAGAATGGAAAATAAGGCAGAGTCATCAAAACGGGGAGCATTAGTATCGGCTGTTCCAGGTTCTTCTTTAGAAAACGGATTACAACTTCCTTGGTATGTAAGCGAAAACAGAGGTCAGATCATCCTACTCAATTCATACTAACTAATTCATATTAGGGTTGAAAAATATAGACCAGTATACTTGGATGATGTTGTTGGAAATATTGAAACCATCGAAAGATTGAAAATTATAGCCAGAGATGGTAATATGCCACATTTAATTATATCCGGTATGCCAGGTATTGGTAAAACCACTTCTGTCTTATGTCTCGCTCGAACTTTACTCGGAGGTGCTTACAAAGAAGCTGTATTAGAATTGAATGCATCAGATGAAAGAGGAATTGATGTTGTTCGTGGCAGAATCAAGGCATTTGCTCAGAAGAGGGTCAACTTACCTGCTGGTAGACATAAGATTGTTATCCTCGATGAAGCTGATTCAATGACTCCTGGTGCTCAACAAGCTTTAAGAAGAACAATGGAAATCTATTCCAATACTACTCGATTTGCATTTGCTTGTAATCAATCCAATAAAATTATTGAACCTTTGCAGTCTCGTTGTGCTATTTTACGTTATACCCGGTTGACAGATGAACAAGTTTTGAAAAGGTTACTCCAAGTTATCGAAGCTGAGGGAGTACAATATTCTGATGATGGCCTCAGTGCATTATTATTTACTGCAGAAGGTGATATGAGACAAGCTCTCAATAATTTACAGAGTACATGGTCAGGATTTGAGTTTGTAAATGGAGATAATGTTTTTAAAGTAGTTGATTCTCCACACCCTTTGGCTATACAGCGAATGGTTCAAGCATGTTCGAAATATGATATAGATGCCGCTCTTGAAGAGCTCACTACCCTATGGGAGAAAGGGTATAGCGCAGTTGATATCATCTCCACTATGTTTCGTGTTACTAAAAATCTCCCTGATGTAAATGAAGGAACCAAGTTAGAATACATTAAAGAAATTGGTTTCACTCATATGAGAATCCTCGATGGTGTTAGCACCTACCTCCAACTTGCTGGGTGTTTATCACGATTGTCACAGTTATCCCAAAAATCCATAGCATAGAAAACATTTTATTTAATTTTGCCTCTCTTGCACTCTCGTTTAGCATTTATTGTCTGCACAGAAACGACGATGAGCTGGGCCCTGCCCCGACAATTACTCTTGGATTATTTCGCTCCACCCTGTATTATTCGTTTCTTTTCAAAGAGTGGAATTTTGCTGCGACACATGCAGAGGGGCGGGAATTTCATGTGATTGTAGGTTATAAAATATTGATCTTACATAATGGCATGGGGCCAACTAATTAAGTTCAAAAGTGTGATAAATAAGAAAAGGCCTACTACAAGTAGGGTCCTATAAGCCAGTGTTTTTTTGGCAGTGTCAAGGGTCCAATCAGGGACCCCTAAGGAATTACAAAAAATGTGAACAGCAACGCTGGACCACATACTACCAGTATTGATGAAAAGATATGAAGCATACCAACCAAATAATGTGGTGAAGATGAATTGGAAAACAGTCGAAATAAGAATACTCTTAATTATCCGGGAATCAGAATTTGAAGAATAACGGGAACCACCGAGGCGTCTTCTAACATATGTTTCGTAGGCATGGTGAAGATGAGCAACTCCAAAGTACAGTGGAGTCACGAAAATCATTGTATTACGAGATGCACCATAAGCTAAATAAAATGCAAGAATGCATGCTCTAAAGGTCATCTCCTCCGTTAATGGACCAATAAAGTAGTTGCGGATTCCATAAACATCGCTTATGCCAGATTTCAGATCAAGTAAAATTAATTTTATTTTTAGTTCGTGCTCAAAAACGAGGAAATTCATTAATGGGCCTGCGAATAAAACACTGGTTAGAAGTACACATTTTAGAGGGTCCCATATGAGGCTTGTGAATCCAAAAGACATATGCAACGATAGCCAACTATAATACCAAGTGCTATAGATATGTTCTACATTTTCAAGGATCTCTGGAACAACTAAGAATGATAATGCAATTGTGACTACAGAGATTGTTATCAGTCTTTGAGTGATCACATGAGGATCGTCTCTATTTTGAGTCAGTGAAGGTCTAGTGCTCTTGCGAATATACAAACAACCCACATAAACAGCGGTCAATCCGAATGAATAGCTGATGCATTTTAATAGCGATAGTTTGTGATTAGTACTCATTATCGGGCCATGAGGAAATGAAAGGATGTTATTTATGACCACAGAGGAATGCCTCATATTGTGAGTAGAAAGGAGATCCGACGCCCGACGAAACTATCATAGCATATATACTCAATTGGGTGAAAGATATGTATATACGTATAAAAGACAATTTGGATGTTTTACCCTAACCCGGATAACCCGATTGATGATAGTGAACGTCCTCCTTCACCACTTTCAACTTAGAGTCAAATCTGATTTATATTTCCTATCTTTTTTGCTGGAACGAAATGGTATGTGACTATTACTGAAGTTCATACATGTTGAGCTTATACTACAGGGGAAAGAGAGCTGAAATCTAACAAATAAATTTAGTCTGCGAATTATTGGACATCTAGTCAACGTCTTCATTGGCAGTTGACAAGAGAACAGTTGCAGAAATGCCGGGAAAAAATAACTCAAAATGATTGGAAAATAGGTATAGCAGCAGATTCATATAATGCGGGTGACCATAATATGAGAATATATTTGCACAGTTTAATATTGGCATTTGGAAGGCAGTTATCATTACGGCAGAGAGTTATGGGTACTGCCGAAGTTTATTTATCACGATTTTTCACCCGAGCCTCTATTCATGAGGTTAATGTTTATTTATTGGTAGCTACTTGTGTTTATGTGGCTTGTAAGACGGAAGAATGTCCTCAGCATATTCGTACCATTACTTCCGAGGCAAGGGTATTGTGGCCCGATTATATTACAACAGACCCAACAAAGATAGCCGAATGTGAATTTTATCTTATAGAAGAGTTAGATACATATCTGATAGTACATCATCCGTATCAGTCCTTAAACGGGATCCTAAAAGCTATGTTAGAATCATACAGTCAACTGGAATTAAATCCAGAAGAATACCAAGCAGTATGGTCTATGATTAACGATAGTTATGCAACCGATTTGATTCTTATGGTTGCCCCACATATTATTGCTATGGCTTGTATCTATACAGTAGTAGTCCTGAAAAGCCCTTTAGTGAGGCCATCAAAGCCGTTGGAGAGGATCAAGGCTCGTATTGATTTGATGGTGGCATTTCTAGGCGAGTCAGGAATAAATTTAGAGAAGCTTGCTGAATGTGTTCAGGAAATGGTATCATTGTATGTTCGATGGGAATCGTATGATGAAAATACGTGTCGTAATCAATTAGTTAAGGCATTATTGGGCGTGTGACGTACGGTAGGCGTTTCGGCATAGTTCTGTTCTTATGGTTTTAAGTTATAAGCCATGAGTCTGGCGTAAATGATAGATAAGTGTCTAGCAGGCTAGTTTATTCGCTGGTTGGTTTATATAGGACCTGGCGTCTACAATATATACTCCCTCGACTCACTGCTCAAAGACTAGAAGTAACAAAGCTGAGTTCCTTATGACTTCTCTCGTCTCATCAGGACTTATTTGTTGCTTGATTACCTGATTTACTGACTATCTTTTCCCTTGGTCAAACTCATCTAACCAATTGGCATTGGTGCGTCAAGAATCATGGATCGAATAATTGACCTTCATCCACCGTCGATGGTATAAGAGAAACTTAATCCTGATTTTCAGCAAAATCCCATGTAATCATCTGAAGTGGTTGAAAATATAATAATAGATTAATAAGTGCTATATTTCGAGCAATCAATAGAGAAGAGAAGAGATTTTTGAAAGGATTGTAAGAGATCTAGAAGGTTATATAACGCTTAATAAAAGACGTGACTGTGCTAACGGCAATGTTTATGTATTACCATATAAAAAGCATAGAGTGGTTTCAAAATATGGCATGATTTTCTCAGTGGGGCCACAGAACACTTTGGTTCAGCAAAATTGACTTCAACTAAATTTCTGAGATCAGTCGAGTGAAGAAATTAAGATCGAAGAGAGGTGATTGTTCTAAATTTGTAATTTTAGACAAATTTTAATAAATATTTCTCTTGCAGAAATAAAACTTTATCCCCAAAGGTATTGGGGATGATTCTAACTCTCCACTCATTAAATGAATTGTGCGCAAAACCCAAGAAACATATAAGAATTGTATCTGGACAGTTATAGCAGAATAAAATAACAGAATGCCAAGTAAGACTTGACGCTGAGTTCCGGAGGCGTTATGTCTTATAGTTTAAGCAATCAACTAGGATATGTTGCAGCGATTTAATACTAATACACTAGCAGAGTGTTCCCTGTTTTGTATTTCGAACGTCTGGAAGTAAGCTCCTGTGACACCATGACCAGAGAGGAGTTGGACGAGCCCACTGAGCTCTGTTCGTGGACTATTGTGGATAAGGGCCCTGAGAGGAAGAGATACCAGGTTCCGTATAGGAATGGTAAAATGTTCCTTTCAAAGATTCCTGAATGATATCATTATTATTATTATTATTATTACAATCAATTAACGTCTATGTCATTCACAATTATAATAATACAATACAATAACTTTCTTTTCTGGTCTAAATTATTTTATTATTGTATTGTATTATTATAATTGTGTATGACATAGACGTTAATTGATTTTACTACTACCCGAAATGCATGGAATTATGCGTGTATTCTCTATGGGCAGTTTGGGTTAAATCCCGACCTATTCTTCGAACAATCAGTTGCGGCCATATCTAGAGTAAAATAAGATTTCCCGTCCGATCAATCATATTCAAGCCTCTAAGAGCCTTGATCAGTAATGCCGTGGGAGACCAGGCGTGAACAGAAGGTGCTGCAATTGCCTCCATTTTTTTATAAAGCTTTTCCCTCTTCCCATTTTTGGTTCAAAGTGATAGTGAAAAGATTTCACTCACATGCAGGATGCGATAAGGGTTGGGGCAAAGGATGGATGTTGTACCCGAAGACCAGGATATCTATGCGTTATTAGCCATCCAACCTCATCACTGAAAAGGTAGCACTAAGTTGGTATTCTATCTTCTGTTTCTGCAGCTACTGAATGCAAAAATTGAGTTTGATATTCAGCAAAGCATAACTCTTATGATTAGCACTTTTCGATTTAGAATCCTATATATGCAAGATTAAATTGAACCCTGCATGGCGCAGTCCGGCTATAAATACTAACCATTCCAAAGGGATCCTGCAAGCTATAATGATTTTAGACCCCATATTCTTTTCAAGTTAAGAAGAAATTTGATTCTATAAATGGGTTTTTATTAAATACGTCAAAGGCGTAATATGACCCATGATATATGTTGAAACCATGATCTAAGAGCCAGTCGATGTCGCTTGAAGGAAGACGCTCGTATAAATAGATGTCGCGGATATTGTCAATACCAGAGAGCAGTTCAACATTATACCCATCTTTCTGACGAGCAAAACTGTAAAACGATACCACTTTTAAATAAAGACAGACAGATGTTGCAATATCTTCCAGCCAATTAACAGGCACCGCGCGAGATAAAACAACTAACGTTTCAAGCATTGGACAACGCTTACATAAATCACTCAATTCCTTGGTGAAATAACGATCTTCTATGTCGCCATACGGTCGTAAAAATAAGTTTTTCAAATTATCACCTATACCGTAGTATCCCAAAAAGCTTCCACATCGGAAACCGTCGAAATAAAATGTTTCTATATCGATAAGGGGTGCTACCTGGGGGAGTGTAAACACATTTTTACGACATTTTATATATAGTTCACTCAGTTTGGTATTTCCTTGTTTTATTGGTGGTACTCCAGTGATATCAAAGTCTTCTGATATCTCCAGTCCCAGTGAATTGAGATTATGTAGAGATCCAACAAAACTTATTGTGGGCTTAAATCGCTTTTCAAAAAAGACTCCCAATAAAGCTAATTTGGTCAGATTTGGAGTTTTCAATAAAAAACTGGAAATAATTGAGTCTGGGGAGCTTGCAGATCTACCAAAAAAATCATCCATCTCGATCAAACTATCTGTTGATATTCTCAAAGACTTTAATTTAGCAAACTCATGTTCACCTTTGTACAAAACCGGAGAAAGTCCATAATAAAAATCAATCTTTAATGCCTCTAGATTCGGAGTTAATTCCGATAAACCTTGCAGGCTATTGAGATCTAAAGGCATCTCAAAGCCAAACCGTAGTTCTTGAAGAGAGGTGAAGGGTCCTAATTGTCGAATGGCAGTTAGAACAACGCTGCAAGTCTCTGACAAATGTAATCTTCTAATGTTGTAATTAGATAAGAATTGTCCAACTTCGTTGTAAGTTGCAAAATATTCCACAATTCGAAGTCCTTGGAGTGAACGCTGACGTCTGTCTGTTACCACAGACAGACAGAATTTTGTATCGTTGGGAAAAAATATATAACGACCATTTTTGAGAATGGGTACATCAAGGGAAGATATTGCCCCAGGGCCGTATTTAATTGTCTCATAAAAGTAGTGCGATAGGAATAAACATTGTAAGACTTCAGCACCAGGGAGATATGAGAAGATTTGGCATCGCAGTTCCAGAGGGAGTTGTTGAAAAAAGTCCTGTTGGGAAGTTGTCGGTGACTCTAATTCGATATTTTGGAAGGAATTGTCTTCCATGGCGAGAGAGATGTTAATCTTTATCGTGATTTCTGGCAATCATACATTTGAGATATAAGGGTTTAATGACTTGTGCACGTGATCTCTTCTGTTATCATATGCAAGATAGTGTTTAGGTATATAACCAACTATCAACATCAACGTTTAAGCGAAGACGGCTGTCGAATGCCTTGGTATATAAACGTCGTCACCTATGAATATTTATGATACTTCTCGGGGTTTGATAGTTAAGAATTATTTAAGAAAGCATTGGAATCGTATAATATGGCTAGTGTATATCATTCTTATACAAACAATAGAAGAGTAACAGAAGATTAGGATATTACCGCCATATACATATCAATATAACTTCGGAGTATACAAGTTCTCTCATATCAACGACGATACTGTTATCCTTATGTATATTCCGCCTTTCATGAGAATCAAACAGAATATGCTGACTTACTGACCATATAAGCATACAGGCCCGCCACATTACAAAATAGAGTAGGTTTTATATGAACAATGGCGCTCACCATCGAGGCAAATATCCGCAACTTTGGAATTACGCGTAAATTTGGGGACACAAGTGGGTCCGGATTCAATGACGTTCTTCATCAGAGGAATGACAGAGTGCATCAATGCGTAAATTCCTAACAGGTGAATATTAGAACGTTGGGATGGTTAAATTCCACTCCACTGGTGAAATGCGGAAGGAGAGAGAATCTTATGAATATAAATTTGCTTCAATGATTGCTATAAGTGATAGTGAACTGAGCTGAATAAGCATTATATAATTAAATGTGGTTGGCCCTATGGACTTACATAATGTAGACGGTTTCGGCATGTGCCCAGGATAAGTGCTCATCAATGGGTTTCAGTCATTTTACTCATTCTTTCGGTGTTGACGAGGATTAAAATTGTTCAAATCAAGCTTGGTCAGGGTTTTGCTTTTATTTAAATACTATAAGGAGACCTGATTTCTCTCCAGATTCAGTGCCAGTGCCATAGGAGAACCAGTCCTCTTTCGATATTATGGGGAAAGCCCATAGCAATTTCTTGCAGTTCAGTGTGTCGGTAGTAAAAACAAATGTAAACTGCTTAATGGGAGGAGATGACAAATGTCAGAAATTGAACCAGGGTCTTTCTGCAATGGCAATTCAGATAGATAGATAGATAGATAGATAGAGAGATTATTTATTGTCTATTTGAGTCCACACTACCAGCGACATTTAATTATATAACGATTACACTAACAAGCTCAGTTCAGTTCAGTTCACAATCATTTATTGTCTATACAGCGACATTTAAGTAACAAGGCAGTTCAGTTCAGTTCACGACCATTTGTTGTCTATTTAAGTCCACTGCACTAGCGACATTTAAAGTAATACAACCTAATCCGAGACCTAGCCCTGATTAAAAACTATAGTCATTAGTATTCGAATTAGAAATCAGCCAATAACAGGGCGTGTAGTCTAGTTGGTTATGGCGTTCGCTTTGCATGCGAAAGGTCTCTGGTTCGATTCCGGACTCGTCCATTTTTTTGTTTAGATGTTTCTTCTAACAATAAATTCTGAACTCACGTTAAAGATAAATTTAACTACGGTTGGTCAATAGAATATTAGCACCATATAAAGTTATATTGTATTATGTTTAATTTATAAGTATAGTATTTGCAATAAACTGAGTAGAGTGACTGTAGTATTATAATTGTCAACAAACCATTATGGAGTTTTGTATAATATCACTATAGTGTGTAACTCATTACCAAGATTCTGGCCTCGAAAAACGGTGGAAAATATCAGAAAATGAATTAGAAAATGCTATTAGACTAAGTAAATTGACGAGATACCGTAAGGGTACCACCACCATTGGATAGTGGGAACAGTAATGAAGATAGAAGATCACACGTCCTTTATTTGTGTACTAAGCGATCATCACTAACTGTAACCATTCGTCAAGAGATTTACATGTTTTACGCGGTTTGGGTTGGAGTCAAGAATATATTTTATATGTCTCCTCTATAAATGAATTATAGAACCACTTTCTAGCATCCATGACATAATCCAGGGGTAAACGTAATTTAGCAATTGTGACAATAGGGTTTGGATAACCAGGGTAAGGACATTAAGCATAATTTTAAAGCGGCTGACGAATTATTATGGGAAGTGGGCAGTGTTTCTGATATGGTCGTTAGGTAAGCGCTTGGTTTCGGAAAAGGATGTTTCTCGGAGGTGGTCCGATTTATTTTGTAACAATCGACAGAAATTTTAGATTGAGTTAAGAAGTTGAGAAGTTTATTGTATAACTACTTTAATTAATACTATCAAAGTTTTGTTTAATATATACTATCGTAGTTTAATAAATAATTTGGTATTTTTATAAACGGTTTTAAAAGTCTTCATATTAAGATCTTCATCTTCAGGAGTAAATCTATTCTTAGAACATATCAATTTCTCCTTTTTAGTTCAGATTTTTGGCGGAAATTTCTTCAGATGTGATTAATAGTCAGTGTCATACGTACGGCTTATCTGTTAGCTGTTATTCAAAGAAGCGCACACACGCGCGTGGACGACACGTACTAGACAATTAACGAGGAAAATCGAAGCAGCTGATTTTACTTCAAATTTTTATTTTATATTTTTATTTTATTTTTTTATTATTTTGTTTTATTTTTTTCTTTTTAATTAGGGAATTTAGTTTCCATAGTTGGAAAATTGATTGGAAAATATTGTTGATGAAATAGATGATATTAGAAACCAAAATATTTTCATTGGCAAAAATTCAAGTTTCAAAAATTCTCTCGGGCAACTAAAATTTAATAATATTGTCGATTATCATTTTTTTTCCACCCAAACCTCACACAGAAACTGGTAATTTTAATATTTGGAAATTTAACAAATTCAAAATTATTCAGCTAATAAATTAATTAATTATTTTACTTTTTCGGATTTTAGAACTTATATTCGATACCCACTGGGACTAAAATCTGCAGACCTAAATAGACTTGAGTCTGTTGGTATATCATAACATTCATTCATTAACTTAGTCCACTCGTTAATAAACACCATCACAATGATTCATGGCTCATCAGCTGGTTCACCTGAATCTACTTTCACAGTATCAATACCAGGCACGTCTGCTTTGGCTTCACATACAACTGCAGCTAATAGACGGCAAAAACCAACAATTGGTAACAAATTATCGTCCTCTCAACCTGCTCCTATCTCTCAGCGTTCTCGAAGATGTCGTCAAACTTGGCAAGAATATCTTGCTGAAAGACAGACAAAGTTTTCTCTTCAATTGATGATAATTTTACTTATCGCTCATCAAATTCCGGCGCTTCAACCATTTACGAATAAACTTATACATATTCAACATTATGATCCAGAGACACAAAAGACCACTATTGGACTTGATGATTCATTTTTCGTATTAACATGGATTGTATTATTAATTTTTATTCGTGCTACATTAATGAACTATGTGTTTATTCCTTTTGCTCGAGATGTAGCGGGTATGACATCTAGAAAGAAGTTGGTCAGATTTGCCGAACAAGGATGGAGTTTCTCTTACTATTTGACTTCTTGGCTGTTTGGAATATATCTGTTAGCTGGCTCAGAGTATAGATCGTCGATTAAACATGTTTGGATTGGTTGGCCACATTATCAGTTGAGTTGGACGATGAAGTCTTATTATCTGATTCAATTGGCTTGCTGGTTATCACAAATTTATGTACTTAATGTTGAAGAAAAGCGCAAAGATCATGTTCAAATGTTCGCTCATCATATTGTGACATGTTTGCTTGTTACTGGATCTTATTATTATTATTATACTCGAATTGGTCATGTTATTCTTGGTATTATGGACGTCGTAGATGCGCTTTTAGCATTTTCAAAGATGCTGAAATATACTGGATTCAGCAATGCATGTGATATAATGTTTGGAATTTTCCTAATTGGATGGATTTCATTGCGTCATATCTTTTTCAATTATTGTACTTGGTCAGCTATGACTGATGCCTTTGAATTGATTGAAAAAAAGTGCTATTATGATGATTCTGGCAATCTTATTCGATGCTTCACTTCACAAGTTCACTGGACATTTATCAGTATGTTAATTATTTTGCAAATCATCACTTTAATCTGGCTATGGATGATTTTACGAGTAGTAGCCACAATTCTCAGCGGTGGCTCTGCTGAAGACAATCGTAGCGATGATGAAAATGAAGAGGATGATTATGATTCTGAGCCTGAATCAGACAAATTTTTATAGTTACGCCCTGCACATTAATAGATGGTTATGTATATTGGATACTTATGCCTCCGGCGGCCGGGCTCTGCCCGGACCCGTAGCTCCGCTCCGCGGAGAATATGGATCGGAGGGAAATCAACAAGGGGGATAGTTATCATTTCATACAATACAAGTTACAGACAGACCAGTGCCTCTCAAATTGTACGCGACTAGCATCAGCTCTCCAAGACAACATAATTACTAGGGCAAATACCAACTTCACCGTTAGAACGACGGGCCTGCCACCATCTACCAGTGATATCACTAACTTCAAGAATCTCGTCCTTTTCAAAGGAAATCTCATTGTCATCTTCTGGGTTGGCAGTATACGAGTAAATAGCCTTAGCTCTATAGGGGTATTCAACTGGGCCATGTAATGATGAGTTGAGACCAGTGCTACCATGTGATAAATAACTCGTTGTATTGCCTCCAGAGATAAGATTGCTACCGTCACCACTGCTACCAGCGGCTTCATGATCACTGGAATTCTCAAATGCCCCTAATTGAGCAGACGTGAACATCTGTGGGTATCCAGCTGAACTCATACCTCGAGGAGCATCTCCTCCAGGTCGATATGTCATATCCATTCCTTGATTACGACTGAGATTTTGGGGACCCAAATCCCTACCAGAGGAAAATGGGTTGGTACTGCGTCTTGATAGCGAGGCAGCACTCCGAAGCTCTTTATTAAGTGCAAATGAATCAATAAATGTATGGACTGGTTCATCTTCAGCAGTGCCAAAATAAAAAACCCATAGAATGTTAATAATTGATAAGAGAATATGGCCAGCAGCAGCAGCTCCTTCTGATGGAGTTGATGTCCAAACAAAATTATTTGTTGAGTTTGTTGTGTAAATAGTCCCAGTAGCTAAAAATGCACATAATGCTAAGCGATAAGAATAAAAAGCATCAGCCCCGACGACATAAATGACTCCTAGAATCAAGAAAAATTGGAATACAATCCCCCACCATGTTAAAGTAGGAAATGAACCTTTTACATCTACCGACACAGAACCAGCAAATGCAATAACCCATCCAATTATTGCTATAGTGATTGTTGATAAGAAAAATGCATCACTAAGAATATATGACCAATTAAAAGAAGCTCTTTTAATTTGCGACCTGCGGGCATAACTATTTGTTCTCTCGCTGTAACCCGCCATGACTTATGTGAAGTAGTCTGAGGTTTGAAAGGAATTAATGGCAAAAAAATACAAGAAATAATTGGGTAATTTGGATCAAAAAAACTGGGTTTTATACCGAAGGCTGCCCAAATTCGTTATATTTGTTCTAAAACAAACCCAAGGCAATCTCGAAACAAGTGTAGGAATTTGGAACTTGCTAAGGATAATGTGAATAGATAGTTATTCAAACTGAAATACACTAAACAAATATGAAGTTTTACCGAATTACTGCTAGGATGTTAGATTTTGGATTTGATTTTGGAGTTCAGAATTCAACAGTTATGACAATCACTCATTCGCTAAGTTTCACAACAAACTATTATCTATGACCAAAAAACAGTCTACTCTTCACTGACAAGTCGACGTTAATTTATTTTATTCTCTGAGTTATCACACTTCTATTCTTCACGTTTATCTCAGTTTGATATAAAAATAACCAGAGAGTTGTTTGGTTAATGCCAGGGCTGTTTATGGTAAAGAATAATAAGGCCGCGCGGCAGAAGCGAATCGGCACATAAAATATTCCCTTTTCAAGTTGTTTCAGAGTTGCAGGAATATACCGTGTAAACATAAATCTGAAGAACCAATTTGTTAGCTAAAATTGGCATGGGGGTCTGATCGTTGGAACAGGCTCCTAACCGGGATGCCCACTCTCGACAGCATAGAATCGATAGGTATTTCATTATGGTAACAAGCGAGTGAGTGTTCATCATTAATGTGCAATTCTACTCTGTTATAGGTTTGCCTCTGCTGCATTAACAGCGAATAACCATCCTGACGCCGCAGCGGAAGCCAATATTTACCCCTGAATAACGGCGGGACAGGTGCATGCCACACTCCCTTAGGTGAAGCTACATTACATTTCTTATCCTATCAATCCATAACCCCCCACCAGTCCAATATTTTATTTATTTTCTATAAACCGTATGCAACATGCAATGTGCAATATGATATACAATCAGATAAGCAGTAAAGCAAAATTGAATCATACCTCTCTTATTTAGTTTTGGTTAACAACCAAATATTAGTTCCAAGACATACAATAACAACTAAAATACCCCACAAAGTCAACACTAATGAAGCAATTCTTAAAAATCTAGGATGAGCAATGGTACCACGAGTTGGTAATTTAGGATTTCCAATTAAACTATAACCAAAGATACCTGGAAGAATAAATGAAATGGAGGTACTTCCTGTAGAACCAACAAAAGCTAACATCAATTCCAAGGAATCTACAGTAACAGCAAGCCAGAAACTAAGGATAAGTATAATCGTAGTCAAAGTAATAAATTTAGTCGTTCCAAGAGGAACATGAAGAGACGGTCCATGTCCATCATTGGATTCCTCTTCGGCAACCAATCTACTATTTTCATCAACAGACTCATCATTACTCTCAGCAATGCTAATATTATCCTTGGTAGGTAATTCAGAAAACCAATGGAGAACATGGTTGAGAGATGCTCTACAAGGGTGACATTGAAGAGGATACGAGAAAATGACAAGAACTACAATGGCAATACGACCGATCGTAGAGAAGATGTTGTACTGATCTGATGAAAATCTAGTTAGTTTCCTTGTCCGGCGGCGGCTGGGGTCTGCTACCTTCTCCTTCTGCTTGACTTTTCTATCACAACTTACACATTCCGATAATATTGCCGCCAACATTGTCTCCGAAGGAGAGATAACCACACAAACCAACAACAACGTAAAATAGGCCAGAAGAACCGATAGAGGAAGTGATAATAGTACGGAACTTATTTTGAGTAGGATTCGAAAGTTCATTCAGCACAGAGAACATCTGAGTCAGTTAGTATGTGCCTTTAATGTAAATAGACGGAAACGAACTTGAACTTACATTTTGATGACAGGTAAAGGCGAATATGATAATAGGAAGGGATTGCAAAATCGCTGGAAGACTTTCTGGTTGGACTATCTTGATAGGTCCCCTTTGTGAAGTGGTGTCTCCAATGACAAAGTGGCCCACTACGATGAGAACGAGGTATCCGACAGAAATAAGTGCCACAATAGAGGTATACTTGAGGGAGTCCAATTTTCGGAGGAATGAGAGAGGTCCCACAATACCACTGTTGAACGACAGTTAGTAACAAAATCATCCGCGAAGTGCATCTACCGGGTCTGGAGCCCAGCCGCCGGAGGCAAGTGAAGATCCATCAAAAAAACTTACATGGAAACGCTAACCCAAAAGTTTCTTTCTAATAAGATATCTTTAGTGACATGAACAGACTGCATGATCTGGGGCATTAAATCACCGACAATAATAAGATAGGAAACACCAACTCCAAAGCATTTAATAGCAATAGCAATATCGAACAGAACGGCAAGGGAAGGGTAAGTGATCTTGGCAAGAGAGAAAAAAGAGGCATGTCCTTGAGGGACAAAAGTCGACCCAAGGCCCTGAAGATATAAACCAAATCCAGCGGTTAAACCGGCAAGGGTAATAATGACAGTTCCTAAAATTATACCATTAGCTTTATAAGCAAAAGGCATGGCAAGAATACCTGCTCCGACAATTGTATTCAAGAGATTGATTATCGAGGATGTGATAGTAGCACCACCATGGTGATGAGCATGAAGCGCAGGTTCTGATGACCTAGGGGTTAGTGATTCGTAAGACATAATGATATGGTAGTGAGTGTAGTAATGATATGATGACTATAATGATGACTTAATCGTAAATTCGTTTCTTTTTATTTTAAAAGTATTTTTTAAACCGATTATGACTAAAAGAATCATAAATATTCGGAGATAAATATAATTAATTGCTTAAATTAAAATAGTTGAATTCTTTTTTAAGAAATCTTATACCAGAATGGCCAGAAATTTATTTCTGAAGCAGTTATATGGCAGACTGAGTAAGACCTTCAGAAAATGAGGGGATCCACTAGCTTTTATCTGGGTAACGTTCTTCGCTGTCCGAAGTAATGTGCCGTGCGGACGAAGGAGAAAATACGTGATTGCCTATGATTCTTACTTCATGCGCCCTGATAAGGTAACGTGACTCTGTCGTCGTGTGGACTAAGGGGTACATTGACTTGCAATAGAATGTGATATGATATCAAGAATAGGATATCTGATTTGGAAGGAATTGTATCTGTTTTCACTTTCACTGCCTAAATAGATTTAGAATTGTAACATCATGTGTTATCCTTTTTGAGGGCATTCCTCCTTTTATACGTATTTACTCTATTAGTAAATAACTGGTCAGAAGTTAAAATGCAATCCGCTATCAGCTTCAAACAGCACTCCTTTAAAAGAATATTGTGATCGTTTACAACACTTTAATTTTTCCTATACATGATGTACAAGCTTATCGACCCTTGCCGCAGTTTTTTTTTTTCATGCATGCTCTTTCATCTATATCTATAATTGCAGGCTATCTCTACCATTCTACTACCAGTCTTAGATCCATTTATTATTTATTTTATTTCAGTATATCATTCAATATGGCTGAAACTACGAACCGCCCTGCTCAGAAAAGCCAACCATCAAGAAAAGGTAAAAAGGCTTGGAGAAAACATATTGATTTGGATGATGTAGATCAAGGTCTTGAAGAAGCTCGTGAATTAGAAAGAACTTTAGGTACTAAAGATATTACTTCTCTTGATGAAACTGTTCTTTTCACCGTTGATACTCAAGGTGATGAGGGTCTGAAATCTAAAAAAGATCGTGCTAATTTAAAACCACTTAAAGCTGATGAAATTTTAAGTCGTAGATCAGCTATCCCTGCTTTAAAAGCAGCTCATAAGAAATCTTCTGGAGATAATAAAAAGAAAAATGGCAAAGTTCAAGGTGTTTCTGGAAAAGAAATTAACAGATTAATGAGAGTTGCTGGTAGAGATGGTTCTACTAGTAGTGCTATGGCTAGTTTAGAATCTGATGGACTTATTAAGCATAAAGATTTATATGATGCATGGGCTGATGATAGCTCTGACTCAAAATCAGTACCATCAGGTGGTGCTAGAGTTAGTTACAGTAAAGCTACTGTTGCTCCTTCAACTTTAACCGCAGCTCCTGAAGCTGTCATTCCAAATTCTAAACCAGTTGAAATTCCTGATGCTGGTCGTTCTTATAATCCATCTATTGAATCATGGAAAGATTTATTAGAACGTGAGAATGCGAAGGAAGAAGAAAGAGAAAGGCAAAGAATTGCGGTCCAAGAAGAAAAAAATAGAATTGAGCATTTAATTGCAACTCTAAATGTTAACGAAGTTGATGATAGTGATGAGAGTGATGATGATACTGAAAATTCAGATGCTGAAAATGATGAAGAAAATACTCCCTCTGATGAACTCGTTTCTGTTAATAAACCAGTTAAAGTTAAAACAAAGACCAAGACTCAAAGAAACAAGCAGCAACGCCATTTAGAAAAAACTAAACTTCAAGAACAACTTAAAGCATTAAAACAACAATTAAGAGATTTACAAAATCTCCCTCGTTTATTACAGGAAGAGGCTGCCAAACAAAAGAAGCGTGAAGAAGAAAGAGCTGCTGCATTAGCTAATGGTGAAGTTAAGAAGCGTAAGAAGCTCCATACTAAGTATACCATTATGGAACCTTCTCTTGATATCAAATTATCAGATGAACTTGAGGATTGCTTGCGAAGGCTTAAACCGGAGGGTAATCTTGCCAGAGACAGATTTAGAAGTTTGCAAGAGCGTGGCCTAATCGAAGCAAGAATTCCTGTTGCCAAGAAGCGCAAGTACACTCCTAAAGTCACGGAGAAGTGGAGTTATAAGGACATTAAATTGTAATAATATACATACTTTTTAGCATTTGAATAAATAGATAATCTAAAGCGTCGTTTGTTTACGCATCTTAGCAGAGTTAATACAGTCAGTGAAGAAATGATTATTGCTCTTAACCAGTGCAGTCATTAGCATCAGTCATTTATATAAAATATGACAAATTTCATTGCATCATATGACTAACTGGTTAAAGATTTTCAGCAGTCTCAAAAGCAAGTTATCATTTTTAGGGCTTACCGCCACACTCTAAATCAAGATTATGCTGGCTCAGCTGGTTTCATCCCCTAGAATGCTCGCTAGCTCGTTCGCTAGTTCACTATCTCATTCTCTCATGACATTACTTAAAGCCGTATTGCTTCCCAGATTCTGCTTTACTTCGTCGATTTTGGGCATACTGTTCCTCTAAGCCTTCACGATTCTGCTTAGCACTACGAAGTAATGAAGTCAATTGATGCTTCCCTCCTGAAACAGCCGTAACAGGACGTTTCGTATTCTCGTCCAGCATTCCACTTGTTCTTAATCGTTGATTTTCTTCATAGAAATCATCAACTTTGAAGTCAACAATTTCAATTGGTTGTTCTGATCGGTTTGTCCGGCCATGACGTGATTCAAATTTATTAATTTCATTCAAACCAATACCAGAATCTTGAGCCAATTGATCTAAAGTTTTAGACGTGGGGCCACTCAAGGAGCCAGTAGGGTCTTCACATGATATAGATCTAGTATTCGTACTTGTTTCCTGTTCCAATAAAATTGGCTTATAACCGCCAGAAGTAGTTGCAGTCGAAGGAGTATGGTCCGATTCCGGATTGTGAAATGAAAACAGTGAAGGAAGGACAGATTTTACTTTCGTATTCGTCGTTGAATCAGACTTAGCAGATGCTTCTTTACCAACTTCATTAATCGTGCTACTCTCTCTCTCACTTTCTTTCGTTCTCGTCTCATTTAGTCTTTTAATGTTGCCATATTTTGCTCTTCTGGCTGCCACAGCTGCCGGCACAAGTGACAAGGAGCTAACCTTTAACGGAATGACTGGCTCTGAAGTAGAATCAGAGAGCTCCTCTGATTCAATTGAATCTCCTGGCATCCGAATTTCACCATCAAAAAAAGTATTTTTAATTCCTCCCCCAAGAACCCTAGTACCAGCAGTCCTTTTAAAGGCGTCATAGTTTACTACCACATTATTATTACTCAAACTGTGTTTGGATTTATCATTTCGGATATCTTTTGAGCGATTCTTAGGAGCGGGTAGAAACGACGATATCGATGTAGTGCCAGACTTGTCCGCTGATTCTTCTGAGTCCTTTATAACTGGAGAAGAAGTGGAATTCTCTTCCGGCAATCTTGGAACTTCTAAAATAACCCTTTTCTTATCATCCCTCGAAGCATTAGAAGATAGAGCAGTCTTTTTTGGTGGTGGTAATACTAAACTAGACTCACCTGATCTCTTTGGAGGAGGTAGAAGCGAGCTCAGGTTTGACGAGGCTGGTCGTTTAGGCGCCGGCAGAAGCGAACTTATGTTCGATCCTCTGGTGACATTCAACAAATTTGATGGCCCTACAGGCTCCCCAGTTGTTGAAGATTTATCCTTGATCTCGTTGAGCTCGCCATCAGTTTCCGAATCACTAGAATAATCAACTAACCCCATCTCAACAGATAGAGGATTTTTAGACTACCGAAGGTTATTCTGCAGGTTACTACTAATACCACCAGCAATGTTGATGACTTTGAGCCACAATTTGCAAAATAAATAAGTTCGCTAAACCAGAGTCATGTGCAAGATCTAACCAACTCCACCTGGGGAGACCTTATCTTTCTGATCGACGGATCATCGTGAAGTATAGTTGTTAAATATTATGCTTATAACCGCCGGAAGATTATCATATCTTTTCTCCAACCTTACCGGATGGGCAAATCCATCACTCACCTCATAACCATTCATCCAACCTTTTCCTCTAATTAAAATTAAATCCCAAAAAATGCAAGGAAAACGAACCTCAATGTGAGTTTGGTCTTTAAAATTAGTTGGCTCAGCTTTTTCCGTTCGGATTATTTTTATCCTACTTATAATACTAACAAATCTAGCCTAGAGCCAAGTAGATATCAAAATCATGTCAACTTTGCCATGACTCCTGCTGCTTATAGAGCTCGTCGTCCTTATTTTGTAAAAAATGCTTTAATTGGTGTATCTCTTTTTGGTTTAGTAGTTGGCATCTGTAAGTATGGACGTCTGAAAATGTATAATGTGAAAAATACGGGGCCCTAATACTAACAATTAGATGCTTATACATCTTATGCTTTCCGTCCTGATGATTTTAGTGATGTTCCTATTCCCCCCATGAGTGAAGACCAGCTTGCTGCTCTCCGTGAGGAGCGCGAACGTTTAATTCAAAAGAATGTCAAGAAATAACCTAATAATCTAATCTAGATTTCCCTACTTTTAGTTGTACATAGTAATTTATACAAGAGTCTTTAACTGCTGAGGAGAAAGATAATGCATGGCCACATTGTTCGGTTATCTGGGCATCCTTCAGAGAGGATATACTAATCTGAGACGAAAGAAATTCTCGACTCGAGTCAACTCCGTGCTGAAATCTGGACGTGCAGACAGCGAGAGCTCTCGCTTATCTCGATCCGTAGAACGCTTACCTGACCAGTATGTTGTTTCCTGACTGTACAATGGCCGTTGTCATGCAATCTTGTACTACTCAACTGACAACATGGTAATTTCCAGCAACTTTAGATAAACAATTTTTCATCCAATAATCGAGTTATAAATCTAATTATTGTGCTTCTTGAAAACGGTAAGCATGGTCTCGTCAGACACGATAAGGGTTGGGGTTTAACCAGCCAATCTTGACGTCAGTGTTTTATCTTTTCCTAATTGTATTGATTGTTAATCCTATCATCCTTTAATCATATTAGACCGACCCAAATGTAGTACCGTATTTACTGGTGATATACATGATATCGCTCTAAGTAGCGTGTCTGTCTTAACTCTCAGCTACCAAGCAGCCCGTCCAGGTAGATCATCATCATACGGCTGTGATCCAATATCTTCACCTCCTCAACTTAAAATAAATAAACATCTTTTCGATTTATACCGTTTAGTGGTATTTGATTCATCATGGAGCCCGTGAGTGATACGCAAAATAGCAGCAATGCCGATATGCAGGAATTACAAGACCTCTATGCCTCCGTAGAATCAAATTTATACTCTCCTGATGCACATATTAAACTTATTAATAAACTGCGCCAATTATCTATGGTCGAAGAACTAGAAACTGCCAGATCTGTTATGCAATCTGTCATTACTCCTTCACAAGAAGTATGGATACGATGGATTGAAGATTATCAAGATTGGAATAAAAGTACTGAAGAGTTAGCAAACTTGTTCTCCACTGCCATTAAGATGTGCCCTACAATTGATATTTTAGAGAAATATGGTCAGTTCATATTCGAATTGTTTGAAAAGAGACAGAATCAGCATGTCCAGGAAATGGATATGTCTATAACCTCTGTAGATCAGTATCTGGCGGAATTTGCTAGCGGGGTAGAGGATACCCAATATAACATTGATGAGAGTCATAGGGCATGGAATATCTATAGAGATATCATGGTATCAATGCTGGAGGCTGAAAAAAAACAACCAAACTCTTCATTGTCCACAATTCTTTCTAGAGTAAAAGCCCTCTATTTAAATCGATTAGGAGTCCCTCATGCACAAATTTCATCCACTTTCTCTGACTTTTCAACCTTCATTACAACATATTATAATGCGACGTATGAATCAGAAATGGTTTCTGCTAATAAAATATACTCAGAGGCTATTAAATTGTTGAATTATCGAGATTCCTGGGAATTGGCTTTAAAAGCCAATCGTTCATTGCAGAATTTCGCTGATTATATTCAATGGGAAATAGAAAGACCTAAGAGGTATTTTCAGCCTAAATTGGTCCGCGGTCTTTATGAGCGTGCAATACAGATATTTCAGTATGTTTCTGAAGTTTGGGATGATTATATTATATTTGTTTGCGAACAACCTAAAATCTTTAGTAGGAATTCAGTTGAGTCAATAATTGAGAGGGCTACCAGATCTTGCCCAACAGAAGGCTCCTTGTGGGCTCATCGTATTCGTGTTGCTGAATCCTATGGCTTAGACATGGAGGATATTATTGGTTTGAAGATGGCAATTGATGAAATACCAGCATTCTCCAGCGAAAATTACAACAACTATAACAGCTGGAAAGCGCTAGCTCTAGCATGGCTTCCATACCTATATAGAATAAATTCCTCTTCAGGTAATATTCTTGTTGATCAACTGACCAGTGACTGCCATTCTTCTCTGGAAAAGGCGAGCTCCTCCGGCAGGCATGACCCATATTTTGAAATTGAAACTCTGATTATCGATATATTCAGTCGTGTGGGCGAAGTAGAATCAGCTAGAAACGTATGGAAGAAGGTCTCCAAATATCAGGGTACGAAGAGTATATTTTGGTTGAAATGGTTTGAATGGGAAAAATCCCAGGGAGGTGATAATTATTATACCAATGCTTTAAACACTTTAAAAACTGCCTTATCCAGGAACAACATTGATTGGCCGGAAATGATTATACAGGCATACCTTGAATTTGAAAGGTTGAATGGAAGTGCTTATTCGACTCAGCAAGCCGTCATATCTGCTAGAAGAAAGTCCTATGCGATTTCTAAGAAGCGAACTGATGAGCTTACTCAACAGCAACAGTATCAAGACCAGGAAGAGCGAAAACAACGCAAAGGAAAGGAAAAGGTAGATGAATCTGAAGTAAATGTCGCAGATGAAGAAAATGCTACAGGAACCAATGTAGCAACCCAAAAACGTGTCTATAGTAATATTGAAGGGCCAAGTACTGCTTCTGAGAAACCTACCAAACAACCAAAAATAGCTGACCATCGAGATAGGGAGCATAACACTGTCATTATTTACAATTTACCTCCTGAAACAAGTGAAGATGATATAAAAAGTTTCTTTCACGAATGTGGACAAATTATATCTGTGGTTCAACAGTCAGACAGTTACTCTGCTATAGTAGAATTTTCCGATCAGGATGATACAAATGCAGCTTTAACACGAGATTTCAAATTCCTTAATGATACAGAAGTCCGCGTTACCTCAGGGTATCAAACAACACTATTTGTGACAAATTTTCCTGCATCCGTAACTGAAGAATCTCTTTCCGAGTTGTTTAAGCAGTATGGGCAGATTATAAGTATACGATTCCCTTCTCTCAAATACAACACTAATCGGAGATTCTGCTATGTACAATTCTTAAAATCAGCGGCAGCAAAAGAAGCTGTATTGAAATTAGATAAGTCGACATATTTTGATGAAAGGGAAATATTAGTGGTAAAAATATCTGATCCATCAAGTAAGCAAAATCGATCTGGTGGTCACGCGGAAGGAAGAGAATTGTATATTAAAGGTGTCGACTTCAATAAAGTAGGAGAAGGCATAGTTCGCTCTGTCTTTGAACCTTACGGAACGATCGAAAAATTACGATTACCGCCTTCCAAGAGACCAGGTAGACTTCACGATGGATATGGATTTATCACATTTTCGACACCTGAAGAAGCAAATTCTGCTTTGGAGGCATTGGATGGCTCTGATATTGGGGAGACCGGCAGAGCTGTTTCTGTATCGATCGCTGGCAAACCGCCTATGAAGAAAACTACAGAAAAGGTGATGAAAATTAACACCAAGCAATCCAATGAAAACCCTGCATCCGAGGAAGTGAAATCAAAATCAATCTACATCTCTAATCTCTCTGATACTGTTAGCGCTGCTCAGTTACGAACTATTGTAGAAGAGTACGGGCCACTTAATAAAATTGTTCTTCGGCCAGATCTAGAAGGTGCAATTGTAGAATATGAATCGGTGGCAGATGCAGGTAAGGCATCTCTATCCTTAGAAGGTCGTATGATACTCGATAAACCAATTCGACTGGGCACTTCAATTGTGAAGCCGCCACCAAAGCCAAAAAAGAGTACCATGTTTGTACCTCCAAAAGCAAGAGCTAAAAAGTAGAAAAGCTCATTATTTATTTAATATTTATAAAATAATATATGCTTAATCACATTAGTTTACAATTAGTTGGTCGCCTTGCGTAGTTCTGTCAAGACCACAGTGGATGTTTCTTCCTTAATAAGCTCATCTATATCGTCGCGAACTTTTTGCTTTTCTGGCAAAACTTTTAACAAAGCAGCGCCAACACGAGCCGCCTCAACGCGGACTTTTTCATGATTAGAATCCCTTGAACACACTTGAAGAACTTGACTCCATATTCTCAATAAATTCTCACAATCCTTATCGGTCGGTGTCACTTTAGAAAATGAATCAACAATAGTTATAACATGTTGCGGAATAGCCAATTTCGTTTTCCATGTGACTGGGGTTCTTCCTGGCTCTAGAGCTTTTATCAAATATCCGGCAACTGTACCAAGTATCTCCTGTCTATCCGTGACCGTAAAACTTTTAACCACTCCTTCAAGAACCGTCAATCGAACTTGCTCTGATGGACCACCGCGACTATCATTATCTTCCATATTGGTATCACCATCTGAATCTTCGTCGCTATCATCTTCTTGTTTAGAATCTAAATAATCAGAACTGACTTCAAACAACACGCCGTATAACTGGGATTGCTTCAACTCAGAAATATATTTCCCGGCAGATTTAATCGCTTCTATCTGATATTCCTTATTTCTTCTCTTAACTTCAGTGACCACCAAGGAATTCAACTTCTCTAATAACCCAGGCAAAGAAGAAATGCTGTCCTTGATATTAATTGCCAAAGTTACAATAGCATCCAGAACCAACTCTTTGCCCTTCCAGCTACGACCAGAACAAGACTGAATAAGAATATCAAACAGAGCTTCAATTTCCTTGGAAATCGGACCACTGTTAGGTTCTTTTCCAAATGCTACTGCTGCATCAGCAACACTTCTAGCAGCAACTTGACGAATATCCCACTGTTGACTACTCAAATTACTTCTTGCGAGGTCAATAATCTCATTGACATATAATCGAATAGCCCCAGTACCACCAGTATTATCCGACCACGCATGTTCAAATGTCTCTCGAACCTGATCATCAGGGTCATGCTTAGCAATGAAAATAAATGGCAGCAAAGCCGATGCTACACTACTAAACTTATCTGAAGCATGCTTGGAAATTGCGTTAGCACCCAATCCAGCTACAAGCCTAGCTCTTTCACCAATATCTGGACTCTCAAAATAAAGCTTCTGAAGGTAAGCAACATAATCCAGCACTGATTCGATAGTCGCTGGTCTACATAGATAACCACAGGAAACAGCGTAAGACTGAGAAACAAGACTATTTCTATCCATTAACTGAGAACGGGCAGCCGATAACAAAGCTTGAGCATAGGGGGTAACTTGGTAAATATTTCTCATAACCAATGCCACAACAACACGGCTAGCACCCAATTTCGATGGTAGCCCAACGGATTTTCGGATGACTGATGATAGCTTAGGAATCAATAAGGCTAGCGAATCACTGTCCAGTCTATCAATCATTTGCTCAATTGCTTCCATCATAGGGGAGTTTCGTAAGCTGGACATTCTTGATGCATCAATATCATTAGAAGTCAATCCATATTTATCAGCATTCAAAGCTAGGTAGTTCATAGCTTGAGGTTCCAATGTTGACAATAACCCTAGTAATTCCTCAATCAAGCCCGGAATATATGGCTTTAAGGGGGGACTATAGCTTTTACACAATTTCAACAGAGTTTGCAAGGAGAATGACTGCACCTCTTGTGATTCAGACTGAATACCTGAATTGCCCATCAAGAATGGGACGAGGTCCTTAAGGATGCTAGCAGCCTGTTTTTCTGAAGCAGCACCAGATTGAACGTCAACATGGCGAACCAGGGAGCTAGCCAGTCCACGAGTTAACTGCATACCAGCAACTCGCACACTATCTTTAATATCGTCAACAACCCTGAAACTCATTAACCAAATTCTCTGAAGATGTGATTCATACTGTTGTAATTGTTTACCTTGTAACAATTCAGACAAAGCTAAGGTACTTGCCTGACGAATACGCCACTCTCGGTTTCCCATACCAGCGAGTAATTCTTCCAAGATATCAATAAAATTATTATTGATAACAGTAGTATTGTCTTTAATAAGTGCATTCCAAATTCCTTTCATAGACTCTTGAACTGAACTACTAGGATCAAATCGATATCTATAAAGCTTGGGAATAAGGGTCTTGGATAATCGAGGATTTGACTCAAATAGATCATCCAAATTTGCCTTAGAGAAAATCGTATTCAATCCAAATGCAGCACCTTTACGAGACTGCCAGAGAGAAGAGTTTGCAGCAAGTGTCATAAATTTGTACACCAAACTTGGATCACCTACTTCAGATGCAAGACTTAGAATATCTTTATAGGTTGAAATCGACCCATCTCCAGTTTCTAGCACTCCTGGTTCGAATAATTGAGTCTCTGCAGTAACAGTACCACCGTTGGAAGCTAACTTATCAGATGTAAAAGACTGCACTAAACCGCGAACCATACTATCTTTCAAGTTGTTATCAGCAATATCAAAAACAATACTTAGACCTCTAGAAGCAGACTCTTGGACAATGTCATCTCTGTCGACTAAAAATCTCATAAACGCCAGATGTACCTGTTCTAACCTAGTTTGAGCTTCTGGTAGCATTCCACAATATCTTATTAGACTTAGTAACCAGATAGAAGAGAATCTTCGTAAAGCGGGTTTTGGGCTACGACATTTCACCAACACTTGATCCAATATATTTCCTAATTGTGTGGGTGGGGGCGGAGTTGATAAAGTAATCCCTTGAATGTCTCTATATCTCTCACCTAAAGTTGAATTCCAGCCAGCGGCAGCAATACTAAGAGCTTCACCACTAATGAACATAAAATCAATTTGCTTGCTATTATGTAGATCGAAGATAGCGTCAATGTATTTCTGCTGTGATTCAGAACCTGCGCTACTGCAGATACACCCGACGGCGAATACTGCTTTGTCATTGTCACCCTTAGCCAATGTAAGCAATCTAGAGACGAGCTCGGGAGTAACGATAGTGTTGGGTGTATTGGAATTGATTGCTCCCGAAAGTGCTAGCTGAGAGAAGGAATCCACGGCTGCTTCAATGGTCAACGCGTCAGTTGCTTTAGTCTGTAAAATCACATCAGTGATCGCTTTAACAGATTGTGTGAAAATTCCTTCAGGCACTTGTCTATCTCTAAGTGTCAATCTAGAAATAATATATCCAATCGAATACAAATGACCACGATGCTTGAAACTGGTAATCGTGTCGCTTGTTGAAGCTGTCTGAGCAATCCAACCTTCTATCAATACGACAATATCTTGAATGGGGACGTCATCACTGGTGATAATTATTGCTAATGCATTTGCAGCTGCCCGAATTAATCTAGGTTTACCAGACTCAATAAGAGGGATAATTTCCTGAACTTTGGAAATATTTCTAGAAATAACTGTTGGACCAGACTGAGATAAAATTCTTAACCAGATATCTAGTGCATTTGGTGATTCTGGATTATTCTGCTTGGCTCCCCACAGAGTCATATCGATAAATGCCGTCAATTGGTCCAAAGGAATCTCCGAAGCGATATAATCACGAATGCAAGTACGAACAGATTGATCCACAATAATCGCAGATTCAAGGTTTGTATCCCAGTTCTCTCCATCTACTTGCAATACCGTTTTTTTGTCATGAACAGCTTGCATTACTAAGATCTGTTCTAAAAAGATTAAAGCTGAATCAAACACATTAAAAGAAGTCTGAAGTTGAGATCGATTGGGTGCCTTTATGAACAACTTCTCTTCAATAATCTCTAACATATCCTTGAACGACGGGAATTCGACATCCGCTGCGAGCTGACTACCATAAGGCGCATTGGCATTGTGAAACCAAAATGGGTGAAGACCTCTTTTAGCCTCTTCAATTACATCAGGTCGATTTTCTTTATGTAAACCTAATAAACAAAGCAGTCTTGCCATAGGGTTATCAAATGGAGTAGCGCGAACTGCGTAGCGAATAGCAACATATTTACAGCCTTGATCTGAAGTGGGATCAGATAAATACGAGAATAGGAGTTCATTAAGAGCTGGCCTTAATTCTAAAGATAGGATGTCTAAAACTGGCAAGATTTCAGATAATGCTTCCTGGATAGATGGTTTCATATCTGGAGAGTCTTTAGCTAAACTTTCAAATAAGAATTTAATAAGGCCGAGTTTACTATCACTGCCAGTATCATCGTTAAGAATCTGAGGAATACGTCTCACCAATGCACCCAAAGTTTCATACGTTTGCCGACGGAGAGATCCGGTTTGGATATCATTAGAAGCAGAAGAACCGGAATTTAACCTTGGCCAGCCAGTAGTAATAATCCAATCATAAAGACGACGAGCTAATTCACTTGCGAATGGCTTTAACCTGTCATCACTGGTATTCTTAGAAACAGCTCTAATCAACTCTACCCCAGCTTTCATACTCTTAATATTACCAGATTCAAAACACATCTTAATCAATTTTACAGGACCTTCGTCATGATTAACCCCCACTTTAGATCTACTCATTAACTGCACAATGTGTGTTTGGATAGGCAGTCTAACAGGAAGTGTCGTCGTATCTCCTAATGCAAGGAAATACAACTTATCAATCACTTCTTTATTCTCTAGGTCGAATTGAGGAATCAGTCGTTTTAATGCCTCTTCTGCTGGGCGGAATATATTCGTAATACGGTCATGACTCGCAATCAATAAAGGAAAGAAAGTCAATGATGGTAAAAACGCTAAACCAGAGGCTGAATCATCGCTACTCTTCGGTCTCGAAAATGCACCAGTAAGTAATATTTTATTTAAAACATTTGCTCTTGCTTCAGATAACTGGCCATCAGTTAAATGATTACGATTATTATTAGTCAGAAATTTGAACGACTCTGCTGATAGACCACTACATCTAATGTTCAGTCGTGAAGCATCATCTTCACTTACACTACCAAACGCACTTAAATCCAAATTAAATAAATCAACAAATCTATCTGCCAAAAATTTACCGTCATCAGGTCTAACATCAAATCCAAAATATTCGCTCAAATTGTCGTCCTCAACTGATCCTCTTGGTGGTGGAACCCAAATCTTTAATAAGTTCAAAAATATAGAAAATTGCACCGAAGCATGCGAAAAAGATGACTTCGAAATATCCTTGACTATACCCGGTAACACTACTTTATATTTCTACCAAAGTTAGATCAGTCTATTCATTGATTTGCCTCCGGCGGCTGGGCTCCGCCCAGACCCGTAGCTCGCTTCGCTCGTTTAGAGCACCAAACTCACATCTTCAAAAACTGTAGCAGCGTCAATGGCTTTCTGGATGTAAATCAAATCAAAAGTCTTCATCATCGACTTCTCAGTAGTAATCTTATCATCGTGAAATTGATTCAATAATGCTCCAACTGGTAAAGAAACATTGCTATGGCTCAGTTAGATTAACCATCCTCCAAATTCTCAATCTCCCCAATTACCTACCTAGATCGAATTCGAAGATTTACGTGCTGACAAACTTCAATAACTTTTGCTCGAACATTAGCATGAGGCGAATTTAGTTTCAACAGCAACGGAGGAAGATAAATACTTAACAATGAAGATAATTTCTCCTCGGTACTAGCTAACGCAATTCGAAGCTCCACTTTATTAATAAGTGAAATCTCTGCTTCAGCCATTATGTAAAGATCCAAACGTGATTTTAATATTAGATTATCAGATCAGTTGTGGAGATAGTCGGGGGTGTTTTATTGAAGGCCATGCATGAAGTGTGTTTACACGGCTGGTCGATGATTAATTGAATACCCTCTTGCGACGAGAGGCGGTGGCAACGCGAACCGCTAGGAATCTTTCTGTCTTATGTCGTGGTTATGTTAAGTTTATGTAAGCAATAAATAAAAGTAAATGGATAGTGATAATGATACTGACCTAGAGTGGAGTAAAGAGAGCATTTGGGAGCACAGTGGAATGTAGCGGTTCTGCTAGTCTACCATTTCAGAGCAGATAATTAAAAATTGCTAATCCTTGATCCAATCCTCCCCTTCATTTCAAACTACAGTTTACTGGGATTTCATTACTGTGGTCAAATATATTTTGAACTGCTCAACATTACTGTAGTTAACACACTGACAATACCTACCGTAATTTAAATCTAGGATCGTTTAAGGTTATTTTTCTAACCTGACTTACTATTATCCTAAAGATAAGATAAGGTTAAGGGATTCCTGTTACAGAAGTGATCGTCTGCTGAAAGTAATATGTACGATAAGAGAATTAGCTTAGATATAGTTATCAATATAAGTCCTGAATGATCCCGATACCAACTGTATTAATGTCAAAGACAAGCTATCAGTTTTTAATAACTCTTATCTCATTTCAACTACTTGCAATTTTTCCGCCATTCGGGGGATCATTGCAATACCCGTAGGGTGTTCCCCTGCATGGACCTTCCCCACCCCCGCATTATTAGCTCCTTACTGGCGGTAATCTTCGTATAAACATTCTCAATTTAATTGCTAGTTTCACAATCTCAACCTTAGACAATCTGCTACTTTTGAAATGAGTGAGATAGACTTTTTCAGTAAGCTTCCGTTAGAGCTACGTTCACAAATCTTCTCAAACCTCGATTTTGAAGATCTCTGGCAGTGTCTATTCGTATGCAGATACTTCCACAACACACTCAGATATGGTCCAGGTGCTGTTTATTCGATAAATTTACAAACTGGTGATCTATCATATGTTAAACAAATCAAGTTCTTTTTAAATATAATCACCGATCAATCCCGAAGGCGAGTTAAATCAATTAGAATAGATAGTTATCGTATGGGTCTTGTTTGTGGTGATGGTAGAACTTATCATGAATCAATTGGATGGATTATGTCTAATTATAAGATAATGAATTTGGATTTATGTTTACGAGGTGATGGTATTTTAAGTGTTATCGAAAGACTTGGTCCATTTGAATCTCTTCAGGAATTGAGATTTGGTCTTGGAGGTGGACTTTCTCTAGATTTGAACGGGTTACAAGTTTTGGCAGAAATGACGCCTAATTTAGAGACACTGAAAATTGATGCTTATAATGGTCTTCATATGGCACCGTATACAGGTAAAAAATCATTTATGAATTTAAAATCTTTAAGGATATTTACTGGTACAAAACATATTCGATATGGATGGAGGATTCTTTTCTCCCGAGATGATATTGTATCAAGTTTTTTGGCCAAAACACCAAATCTGAGTCACCTGGCACTTATGGGAGAATTCTTTGAACAACCAGTCAAACCATCATTAAATTTCATAGAATCATTAACAAAGTTGACTTCATTAGGAATACAAATTCCTGATCCATATGATCATAAGCTACCACCAATTAAGGAGATTGGCTCCAGGCTAACTGAATTGTGTATAAAGATAGATGAAGTGTATCCTCTTGAGCCTCAAACAAACAAATTATTGGATATTGGAACTTTGTATTTTGATGGTTTAGGATGTATTCATGCTATGGAATATTATGGGTTAAGTGATAATTTAAAGAGGTTATTTTTGAAGCCTATTTCGGTAATAATGAGCACATATTCTGGAGATGTTGATAAAGTATGGGAAATCTGTAAACGATGTCCAAATTTAGAAGAACTTGTTGTTTATCGTTTTGCAGTCCCAGTAAGTTGGTTAGTAGAAATGGTCAATGTGAATTGTAAGAAGTTGAAAATAATATCTTTGGATTTTATTCGTCAAGAAAATGGTTATAATGTAGAGTTAATGAAGAGTGTTGATATTATTAAGGATATTTATTTGGCAACAAAACTACCAGAGAAAGAAGTAAGATTACTTGGTGGGTATGGATTTAATGTGTATAATGGATATGAATGGTCGAATATTTTTGATAAAGGGCCATATGGAAACGACAATTGGTTTATGTGGTAGGGTATAAATCGAGGTGAATACTATCAACAGGACATCTAAGGACGGGCAGGTATTAATAGTGGATCACTAGTCAATTGAACTAGCTGATTTACTGATAAGGGTGAGTTATGTCTGATAAGGGTTAGGGTATATGAACGGTAATAAACTCCAGGCTAATCGCAATACCAAATATATACAATTTCAAATAGTTACCGCTCTGTTATTGTATGCATAACTCAAATATCACTCTTTACGAGATTTGATTATTTTATTCGTTAAATCAAGTTACTTTTCTTATAATAGCAATCAAGGGTGTACCCCTGTTGATGTATGACGTAAGGCTAGCGGATAAAAAGTTAACTTATGGGGAAAAAGATATGTATAGTGGCAGTGGCAATGATGTAAACTATGCTGGTAAACTGAAATTCGCCAATTATCAGGATAATAACCTAACGGCAGAGAAGGAATTCTAAATAGTTACCACAACTAAATTGTTAGATAATGTATATGCCCCACATTGTTAGGTTTCCTGTTCCGATCGATAGAGGGCAAGTGAACGCTACGACATTAGGCATAAGAGACGGATAACGATTGAGAATCAGGATAAAATTAAGATGGGAAGAACACTGGGTGAGAAGAGAGAAGAGAGAAGACGAGAAGACGAGAAGACTATTAAATAATAAACATTTACCGCACTTATAATTTAGATATTCAAGTATTTTATTGAAATTATTTACTTATTTTAAATAGCTTTAGTAAAAAGTTTATGCTAATTTAGCAGTAACAAATACACTAATGACTGCAAACCAATTCAGCTTTCGTCATAATCGATGCCTAACGCCTCCTTAACATCATCCTTCACAGCCTCAATAACTTAGCACTCTCACGCGCTCTCTCACGCGCTCTCACTATTTTAGCTCTTTCCCCACGACAACTGGATAAATCGCTTACCCAATAGAGAAAGAACGCCAAATTCTACTTTTAAATGACCTAATAATTAGTTCTGCGTACTGGTTGGCTGGTTGGTGTTCTACCAGTCAAGAAAAATTTTCTTCACTTTGGTAAGCCCTATTTCTAAGCAGAAGTTAAACTCCCAACCTGCACAAGTGTCACGCTACACTTGCATTATCCGTAAGCTACAGTTCAAAATTGGTCAACCGACTGGTTAACAAGGAAAGCTAGCGCTCAATTTAAACTATCAAACCGCATATCGATTCCCGCCGGGATAGGCCGATTATGTGAGACAGTGTGCCCAATTAACAAAACGGTTTTTATTTGGATAAACGCGCAGATGGTGGAACAATAAAAAAATTTTATTCTATAAATTCCTATAAAATATTCACAAATCCATCAATCAACCACCAAATTCACTCTCTGCATATTTTCTTAAAGGAGTCCTATCTCCGACACCGTGCTCTACGCAAGACCGATTAACAAATTAGGTCTGCGTCGTCTGACAAAAGAAAATTATCGGGTTAAAATAGAGTCTTCTCAACATAAACTCAGAAAGCAGTAACATAAAAAAAACGAGTTCAACTGTTAAGACACGCACACTCGCACTCGCACTCGCACACTCGCATTGTGAGGTTGTTATTGTAAAAACCAGTCCTTTCCTTTCTTTCTTATTCTACAGGACAAATCGTATTATTGATTGTTCAAAATAAGTTGATTTGTTAGGTGGATTTGAAATCTCGTTTTCCCATTTAAGATTATTGGTAATATTGCGGGATATAGATTATTACAACCATTTCCGATTGTGATTTACTAATAAACCTGTTTGTGCAAGAATCACGGAATAAAAGTAAACTATATACAAGAATTCATCTCGAATTCCAACCTTCTCTTTGCCTTATCCAAAAGCTTTCGCGTCTCTTTACTCCCCCTATTTCTGCGTTCAAATTATTGGTTTGTTATGAAAATGCGTATTTAATCTCTTACTCCAGTTTCTCTGTACATTTGTTTGTGCTCTGAAGCATAACCCTTAGAGCGAACAAATAAGGTCATAAGGATTTAGTGGACAATATATTAAAAACGAAAAAGAAAGAGAATACGTTACAGCTATCACACGAGTCATCATGACTTCATCTTTACACTCAGTTCCAGATAAAATGGATGATATCACCCATTCAAATCCAACTTCAGATCAACAAGATTTCTCCCCTCATAATAGAAATAATTCATTATCCGCATTAGTGTCTACTTTATCTGCTTCATCATCGGTGTCCGGAGAAATATCAAAACAATGGATCCCTGAGGAAACTTATACTGATCTTATCGCTGCTTCCAGACAAGCAAACAATGTTAGTGAAGATTCAAGTATCATCCAAGATTCAACCCCAAACTCGTCATCTTCAACTACTATCGCACATCATGCATCTGGCAGATTTAAACACTACCATAAACCGACTATTTCTGACTCTCCAACTCTAGTCTCATTATGTCAAAAATATATCGATGAAGAGAATATTGATGGACTTGCTAGAATAGCCCGCAATAAAGGTTTACCTCCAGCATTACGCCAATATGCATGGCCATTACTACTAAGTACACATCCATATGCTGTTTTACCTTCAATAGTAGCTGAATATCCCGGTTCATACTCTACTGTTCAGCCATCATCAGTAACTAGTAATGAAGAACTAGTCCCAATTAGAAGGATACGTGGAGATATATCTCGCCATCGTAAAAGACTAAAACAACAGCAAGAAGCGGCCTCAAGACAAAAATCTTCTTCCAACAGTAAAAACATATCCCGTTCATCAACTGCATCTATACAAACCCCAGCTTCAACCTCACCAACCATTAGCACAACAGGAAATAATACCACATTTACCTATTTCAACACTGAGGCCGTTAACGTATTTCTTTCAGAAAGCTTAGAAAATCAACGGTACCAGATTCTTGAAGATGCCATAGAAAAATTTCTTATCAAATGGGGTGCAACTATCCCATATGAATCTGGTATGGCCTGGACAGCATTTGCATTAGCTGATTGGGTAGATCCGGTTTATGTTTTAGATATAAAGAATCCTCGTAGTAAAAGGAAGCAGAATCAAAAAGGAAACAATGGCACAGAAGAAGGTAGTCCTTCAAAATCGCCATCACCCTCTCCATCTGTATCCCCCTCACCACCTCACTCATCTAATACTTCTGCAGCAGTATCGGAAAGTAGTACACCTGAATTAGCACCTATAGGAGTATGGGAAGATGATTTACATCATTCGTTTGCTGATGTTTTCGAACAATTCATGCTGGTCTTATTTCACTCTCCACCTCTTGATGCTGATGGACCGTCGGGACCATGTGATTCTCCATTATCACAACGAATATCATCATTTTTGTCCATTTTCCGAAAACTTCTCCCTGAGCTTAGTGACTACTTTGATGAAGAAGATGTTTTGTCTAGCATTGGTGGTGATGAATGGCTACTCTGGTGGGTGAAATGGATGGGAGCTAAAGTATGGAACAAATTTGACAGAGGTCGAGTATGGGACATGTATTTAGGATGGCGTGCGACTAATGGTCAAGAAATAAACAGCCAAGACCCCTCCAGCCCTGACCTAGGAGTAGACCCGTTTTGGAGTCCAATAGAGTTAGAATCGGATTCCATTCTTGCTCCACATATACAGCATCTTTTTGTATGCTTCGCTGTTCTCAAATCGAAAAGTAATACCCTCTTTGAATTGGATCAAAGTGAAATTCGCCAGTTTCTAACCCAGGTTTCGAAATGCAATGATATGGAATCGATTGTATTAGAAGCTGGTGAAGCATGGCGATCCTGGCAATGGGCCGAAGAAAGTGAGGAAAATGATGATTAGTAATCTCTTATATATCCGTTTATGACCTTTTTGATAAATTTATGATCGTTATGACTCCGCTTGATATCCTTCTCTTGGGTCTGCCTCCGGCGGCTGGGCTACGCCCAGACCCATTGCTCCGCTCCGCGGAGATTTCTGAGTCCGGGTAGAGCCCAGGATAGAATATTTAAGATTTCATTTCGGCCAAATATGGTTGTAATACCTCTATATATAATGTACAAAAACCGAATGCCAGCTGGATGTGAACTGGAAGAAAACACAAAAAAATTGAATCAACCAAAAAATTATTATTAATAACAGAATAACAGGGAACATGCAAAATGCAAGAAGGCAATAAATCAAAAAAGGTAAACTGCTATGTAAATGAACTAGTCAATCAGTAAAAGCAAAGACAATAGTATTGAAATCATACTTTTTATTTCTCTACTTATGTCGCTTCACCTTACCATGGGGTCCAGATCCAACACCAGCAGCCCTTGCGCCCACACCAATATCAATATCATCATCAGAAGATGCTAGAACTGCATGTGGTGATACACCTAATCCTCCAGCTGCTGCAAAAAGATCAGCGTACCATTCATTCGATAATGAAGGAAGTTCTCCTTGTTCGGTATTTTTTAGAATGTTGGCCTTTTCAATTTCCCATTCATTGGCTACATCTTCAAACCCAGCAGCCCAGATCTTATCTCTTAATTCTCTTAATTTTTGTTCTTTAAGCTGTCGCTCTTCTTCTTGAGCCATCCATTCCATATGTTTTAAATCATCAGAAGATGGCTCATAAATATGCCAGATCGTATAATGAGGAAGTCCAACAACAGAATAGCCCATTCTACGACACATTTTACCAAATCCTTCAGTCTCGGCATGCTTTTCAAATGAAAAGGCCGGGAAATGAGCTCCACTTCGGAAAACGCTGGCCTTGGCAAGAATAGAAACTCCTCCAATACCATCAAGTTCCATTTCAACAGTTGGATCACCATAAGGATCTCGTAAATAAGCTAAATGGGGTCTCCATGTAGCATACTCAACATATCCTTCAACAATAACTGCATCTTCATCTAATTGATTTGCTAATTGAAGCGATGTTTCAGATTCTTGCCATGAGTTAAGATCATATGGTTGTTCATTACCCAACCAGTCAGGGAGCGGTCGCCAAACATTTGGAACAATAACATCTTTATCATGGCCCATTAAATCTTCCAAAATCGTTGGAGGGACAGTCTGAACATCAGCATCTCTCCAATAAACCCAAGAATGATAAGGCTTGAGTGCCACTCCAAGGAGCCAATTTCTAGCTCTTGCCATCAGCTTTCTACGAGGACCTTGAGCTTCAAATCCATGACGATCAGAGAATCCCTGGCCAATCGCTTGACCAAAATCTTTTTCATAAATATCAATAGTGCCGAATCTCTCAGAAGGATCGGGATTTTCTTGTAAAGTAACCAGGTGAGCCCTTAATAATTCCAAAGTATTATCTTTAGAATCCGATACCAAAAATGCTAAATCAATCAAATTATGAGGATACGTTAGGTTAGCCATATGACCAAAAAACATATTCAAATGAGGAGCAGCATCTCTCAGCGGGACAAGGTATAGAATCCTTTCATTTTTGGTCCAGCCTTGACCAGAACCTTTACTTTCAGCTAAATCGTAGTGAAATACTGACTCAATATTAGGATCATCTTGCATCAATGAGCTACTCACAGAGAAAAACCCTGGTACAACAGATGTACGAAGACCAGGGAATATAATCAATGTAAGTATCAATATTGGTAAACAAATGATATATGCCAATTTTCGCGAAGGATTTGAATAATGTGATAATTTTGAAGGGAACCAACTTGACTTTTTATGAGAACTTCTTGGATGAAATTTCATAAATGGTCCACCATAATGATCAAATTCTGAGCTTTTAAATGGTAAACTCATTTTGTAGGTATGCAACGAATAGATGTGATTTTAGTATGACAAGGAAGAAGCTCCAGTTGACAGTTTAAATTTTCCTTCTATTCTATAAGATCTTAGAAGAGTCCTTATGATAGGTTTTCGTAATATTACAAGTTTGTGAAATAAATTAATTTGTTGGATAGAAACGTTGAGATATACTGAAGCCATACACTACTATGTGTTTATCTCACGACGTTTATTGTTTTAACGTATCACGTAATGTAGTTGTCCTCCAAGTAGCAACAAGAAAGTAAACTTCAAACTTGAGATACCTTACTCAACTTCTACTAGTGGTATCCTTCCGAGCTATTTCTGATCTCGTTGAATTATTTCTCTAAGGACGTATAATTACAGAATAGTAGTACCCTTCAATATTCTACTAATTCAAACTCGTGATCAGAAGAATATAAAAAATACTTTTTATTTTTGTCTTTAAATTGATAAAAAAACAAAAATAAATAATCCCGCGTTCAATGTGTTTGTCAACGGATAATTTACGTGTAATGGGCCTCAGGAACTTTGTTGCAAATAGCTGTACGTGGCCCTGACCGACCTGATCTTTTTCTTGTTTTTCTTAGTTCGCCCATGGAACGAACATGTAAAACGTGGGTAAGGGGTAAAGTCAGTAGTTAAGTTTTTCTCGTTTTATTTTTAATGATGTTTGGTTGGTACTAAACTTTGGGTGATTTTTGATCCCGTTTTCCGGTGTCTGTTTCAGATAAGAGAAATGCCGGGTAAACAAGGGTTCATGTACTGCTCCCATTTAGCCTCAGTATTGTAGAAGAATGTTGTTCCTGCATATATTAATCCTACATTTACCGAATGAATTTGGATTTGCTGGTATGTACTTTGTACCCCTACGTTGACGGTATGATTATTTATCTACTGCCATAATTTGCGGTAATGGTTGGTAAAATATTAATAAGTTCAAGGAAAGATTAAAATTATTCTTACAAAACTATACATGAAATTTTAGCTATAGCTAGTTTCAGGGAGATTGCAAAGGTGAAGGAAGTGAGCAACTGTAACGGTAGTTAAGTTAGTTTAATAGGGTTTAAATACCCGTGTAACAACGGTGTTGATCGGACTAATTATGTTCGGATTTTCACGTGAATTCAGCCTAACGCATAGAGGACAGGCAGGAGGTGAGATTGGGTGCGAAGCATGTGAAAAGTGTGCTTAAAGTCCCAAAGGTATAACAGCTAAGCAATTTAAGTGTCTAAATAAGTGCCGGAATTGTACAATTAGAAGTCCGTGGATTCGGTCCAGAATATCAGGTTTGCCTCAAAACCAGCGACTTGGCCGGGCCCAAAACCAAGGCTTCCCATCGCCGATGGCGTACTTGGTCTCCTGAGAAGTTTGACAATCGGCTCGGCATCTGGTTATTCAGGCGTGTATAGGAAGTGAATAAGTTATTTTGCGAATCGGAAAGCGAGACTCTGAAGTTAGATGAGCGGCTCAATTTTATGAATGAGGCTCAGCGCCGCATTCAGAAAGTTGCACTTTTTGTCTTCATGATGGGCAATGGAGAAAAGATATTGGCATGAGAGACCTCAACAGCAATAGCGGAAGAGATTTGTGATTGAATTGGCGGTTGTGATGCAGTGTTCGAGTAAGTTGGGACGGATGATAGGAAATGCGGGGGTTATCAGAACGAGCGGAGCGAGCTACGGGTCTGGGCAGAGCCCAGCCGCCGGAGGCAGAGTATGAGAATGGATAACTAACTTTGTAGTCTCTGGGGAAGCTCCTCAACATCCAGTGGTCACAAAGAGTGGTCATATTTATGAGAAATCATTATTGGAAACATATGTGAAAGAGACTGGTAATGACCCCGTTACGGGAGAACCTCTTAGTTTGGAGGATGATGTGATTACAATTCAGACAAATAGTACATCAGGGAGTACAAATGGATCAGTGATTCATGCTAAACAACCTACATTGACTTCGATTCCTTCATTGTTATCATCTTTACAATCGGAATGGGATTCGTTGATTTTAGAAACTTTTTCATTGAAGCAACAATTGCTGAAGACCCGCCAGGAGTTATCTTCGGCCTTATATATAAACGATGCTGCCGTGCGAGTTGCTGCTAGATTAACGAAGGAGAGAGATGAAGCAAGAACAGAATTAGGGAAACTTGCTGCTAGTTTAGGGGTCTCTGTGAATAATTCAAGTAGTGGGATGGATGTTGATGAAGGAGGAGAAAAGGAAGGCGGATATACAGCTAGTCTTCCAAATGACATAGTCGAGAAGATTACAACAAAATCAAAAGAATTAGCTAGTGCTAGAAAAGCAAATTCGAAAAAGGACTTGCCAGAAGGTTATGCTTCTGTAGATCATATTAGACAATTTGTTGAATCTCATAAAACTAAACAACTATTTTCCTCGGTATCTCATTTATCTGTTAATGAAGAAACTGGACATGTTCTGACTGGAGGAGGAAAATCTCTTGGTGGAATATTCTCTGCCTCTGATAAGGCACTTGTTGGAGATAATTTCCATGCAAATGGTATTATTACTGACGTCAGTTGGGAAGCTACAAATAATGATGCATTTGTAGTAGCTACGAAATCAGGTACAATTGATTTTTATCAAACTGAATCAGACGGAACTTATAAGATATCACAATCCATCACTATATCTTCAAATAGTCCATTAACTACTGTAGCAAGTATTCCAGCTGGTAATCTTGTGGTTACCTCTGATAAAAACGGATTCTGGTATATTTTGGACTTGGATTCTGGCTCTGAACTTTGTGCTATTAATAATAACAGTGAAATCACTTCCTTAGCAGTTCATCCAGATGGTGAACTTATAGCTATTGGTTCAATTGATGGTAATATCCGCATTCATAAAATTACTGAGAGTGACTTTACTGAGCCTGCTGCTATCTTCGCCACTGCTGAAGATTCCACCTCATCTGATACGACCGTCACAAGTCTATCATTCTCTGAAAATGGCTACTGGTTGGCATCTTCATCTAATCATTTACTGGGACAAGCACAAATCTGGAACTTGAGAAAACTTGCGCTTCTAAACACAGTTTCATTTGAATCCTTACAATCAGCCTCGATTTCATCTGTAAAATTCGACCTTTCTGGTCAATACTTAGCTGCTGCTTCATCGGCAGGTATAGAAGTTGTTGCCTATAATAAGCCTGAAAAATCCTGGATTTCAGCTGTCATGACTTCCCCAGTTGGATCCATTGACATTGGGTGGGCCAACCATGCCAATTATTTAGTGTCTATTACTTCAAAAGGTAGTATTCACATCTTTGAAAAGAAATAGATAAAAGATCAAATGTAATTTTATGTACACCAATTATATTATTTAACGTTTTTTCCTGCCGCGGCGCGTAGATCTCACTACATGGAGTTGAGTATATATATTACATTTTAAGTCTGGATACTTGATGAAGGTTTGCGGGGCTTTGGAGGTCCTCCCGTTTTGATAGTCGATGAAACTGTTCGTGACGATTTACCAACTGGTGGTGGTAAGTTGGCAACAGGCAGACCTCCGCTGGATATTAAAGGTGATAAAGATCTTTGTTTAGGAATGTTCAACTCTGAATGCGCACGAATTGAAGGTGGGCTAGGATCTCGACGGGGAGTGCTACCTTTACTCACATTCGTTGGAAGTCTTCTCTTTGGTCCACGAGCTCTCTTCTTAGTCATATGGCTAAGCTGCTTATCAGATTTATCAGACTCAGAGTTATTTACGCCAAGCTCAGAATTGTCCAGAGTTGATGCCTTTTTAACTCCTAGAGTAGGATCAGCTGGTCCTCTCATTAACGCACTAGCAAGATCATCACGGAAATTATTTGGTGAGGCTACTGGGGGAGATATTGAAGTCGAATCTTTTGAAAATGACAACGACAATGCAACATCCTTGGGTACAGGGGTCTTCCTACTAGGAGGAGGCGGAGGTGGTGTGGATTCTATGACTGATGATAATGGAATATTCCTACTACCTGTGCTTCTAGACAGTACCTTCTTCGCCGCGATGCTATCATCTCCTGATTCCTCTGATGGCTTCCTGCTTTGAGTGTGAACAGTATTGGATCGTCTAAGACTAGCTTTTGCTTGTTCAATGGTGTCTTTAGCTTCATCTTTAACTGGCTGTTTAGTTGGCGACGAAGATCTTAAGCGACGGAGCTGCTCTACAGCTTCAATTGTAGACTTTTCAGGAGCAGGTGGTGGAGTTCGTTTTTTTAATGCACGAAGTTTTTCAACCGCTTCTGAGGTAGGCTGAGCCTTTGCTGGAGGTGGCGAAGGAGATCGAAGGTTGCGCAATCGATCTAAAGCCTCCACAGATAGTTCTTCCTTTGGACGGTTCGGTGAGGGAGGACGAAGGCTACGAAGTCTTTCAACTGCTTCAGGTGCTGGTTTGGGTGCCAGAGGTGGAGGGACTTGGACTCGGGATGAAGGCTTCAAAGTGGCAAAGGTATTAGTACGGCCCAATTGAGGAGATTCAGAGATAGTAGTAGATGGTGATGATCCAAGTGAATCGGGAGTGAGGATTGGTTTTGATGAACGAAGTGGTGATAAAGTGTTAGTACTAACAGTACTACTGCCAACTAAGGATAATGGGCGCTCTATCTGTGTTGGCTTTTCAAAATCATTCTTAGCTATCGTTGAAGTTGAAACTAAAGTTGTTTTACTGCTCTGCCAAGACGAATCAGTAACAGGCCGATTTTGTTGGCCATACTGTTGACCTGGAATGGGTAATGACACGGATGGTGAGCTCCCTAAAAATGGAGATGAAGGGTTATGGTTAAACTCTTTGCTAGGCGAAGGAGACCTGAAAGTACTACTACGGCCCAATAATGTATCGGGTGCTGATGGACCAGGGCTATTCTTCTTCAGAGCACTTTCAAGCCATGAAGTTTGTCTTACTGGACTTAATCGTCTTGAACTGTTTTGTGGCGAAGTGTTCGTAATATTTGATCTTCCCCTTCTATCTGCAGCTAACGGATGTATTGCAGAGGTCATCAAACTGACATTATCTTCAGTATCGTCTTCTTTGTTATCAACTTTCTTAAGAGAGACAGATGCTTTAGGGATTGGTAATGGACGGGGAGGATATGGAGGACCAACATCGCTATCACTTTTCAATAAAGATGGACGTGGAGGGAACGGAGGGCCAATATCATCGGCATCATCACTTGTACTATGAGGAACGGGAATTGGTGAGGCAACAAATGCATCAGTAATATCAGGGGTTTCGGCTTTTTTAGGCGGCACAACAGGTGGAGACTTTTTCAGTGGAAGAGGCTGAATGATTTGACTTCTGGTGGATTGTAACCCTGGAGGGGTTGTAGTAGGAACATATCCAGTTCTCATTTGAGTTGGTGTCCTATTAAACTGAGGTGATGGAGAACCACCAGAACTTCTCAATGTGCCTTCTCGTTTTAACAAAGCACTTTGCACAAAACCACCAGCTCCTCTGGTAGGGCTTCTGGAAAGAGATACAGTAGGAGATGGGGATCTTGTTTGCAAAAATGGACCCGGGGAAGATTGGGAGGGAGTGAGAACTGGAGTTCTTCCTCTCTCAAGGTATGAGGGTATTCTTTCCACTGAAGTACGGGCAGAAGAGTCGACGGCAGATAACTTTGGTAATGGAGTATTTGAATTTGGAGTACCAGGACTAGCTTGCTCAGTATCTGAGTTGGTTGGCGGTAAAACCGGTAGAACTCTTACTACATTGGGGCTGTTTCTAAGAGGAAGGGGTAATGCTTTAGCTTGTTCCTGTACTTCCTTTCTACCACGTTCTTCTCGTTCCTGTTTCTCTTGCTCTTCTCGTTTCTTTCGTTCTTGCTCAAATTGAAGTTTGAGATATCGCTCAGATTCTTCGTTACCTCGCAGTTCTTTCTCTAACTGAAGTTTAAGTTGTTGTTCCTGAAGAACTTCATCTTGTTTGTTTTGCTCTGAGAATTCTTGTTTCTTGGTTTCCTCATGGCGAATAGTATTTTGTTGAAGTATCCTCCTGTTCTGCTCTTCCAGTCTCTTTTTCCCTTCATTCTCCCTTTGCTCTGATTCCAACCTACGACGATTCTCACTCTCTTTCCTCTCTTTCTCCAACCGCAGACTTTCTTCTCTTCTGTTACTTTCTTTTTCTCTCTCCTTTTCTCTAAAGTTCTCCGAATCCAGTCGGTTCTTGGCCATCTGTTTATCTTCTTTAATTTCAGACACAGTTTTAGTTTCTTCCTCCTCTTTTCTCTTATCTTGTTCCCTTTTTAACAATGCTTCCTTCCAAGCAGGAATCTTTGGTGCTTCCACATGTTTTGTAGCACTGGGAAATAATGATATTGTAGCAGTTGGCCCATGTACCGATTCAATTCTATCTCTAATATCCTGCTCCTTGGATTTAGGAGTTATTTTTCTTTCAGAAATATCTAATGAAGATATATTTTCCGATAGCTTATCGGAATCAGCATCAACCTTCGATGGAGATAACGACCTAGCCCTTTCTGCTCTCAATGCTTGACGTCTCTTCCTACCTTCCAAAATCTCCTGTTCTAATTGTTTAGCTCTCAGCTCATCTTCACGATCTGTTTTTTCACCTAACTGGCGAATTCTCAGCAGAAAATCACCGACCTCATTTCCTTCAGAAGTGGATGAATCCATTATGCAATGATAATTAATATACAGGGTAGATCTACCAAAATGGGCGTTAGATAATCCAATCAGATAAACGGTAAAATGACTCACGAGTCCTACTTTGCCAAACTTACCAGATATTCAAAAAGTACAAAATGCAGATAAGTAAACAAACAAACGAATGGATATATTAATGGGATATATGATAAATACGCACAGTGTAAATGACAAAGATGTCCTAAATTGTCTTATATTTCCAATTTACTAATTAGTTCATCAATCGTTGTCCTTACTCTTTTTCTTTCTACCCTCTCCTCTTTGATGTGTGACTCCTTTTGTTTACAAAATTCAAGTATTGGCTTCAACAAGCTCCTACCTAAGACAGTGCATACCCTTTTATCGTGTTTACTTCTTGGTAGGGGACACTGCGGCTACCGGCGGCTATGTTACCCCGTTATTAAAATAGTGCATTGGGCTGTACTTTTGGCAGTTGGACTCCGCCCAGATCTGTCTGTAGTCATGCTTTGCTGGAGGAAGGTTCCGATTAATCACGCCTGATTAAATTCATAGTTCATAGATGTGTGATCCGTTAACCATACTGCCCTTCTAGCACATTTTTGCATCCTTCTAACGGGTCAGGTAGGCCCATAAAAAATGCTCAATATTAAGACTTACCAGCGGGGCTTCCTTAACTTAACACCTCAGAGAACATTATTCCTGAGAGCTTTATTACCATCCGTATCTGTGACGCAGGGTCTGGCAGAGCAGCAGTAGGGACAATTTAAACATGCCTAAATTAGAATTGTGCATGACTTTTAATAAGAGGGTCATGAAGAACCTAATATTAGAAAAGGATTGGGGCGGGACGAGATGGAGTAGAGATATTGGAAAATAGCTGAGAAATATATTAATTTAGGTTCCCTTCAAGTAATTTTACGCTTTTCTTTCTAAGGTAAAAGTCCGCCTCCTCGCTTCTTATTGAACTATATATCTGATTAATTGGGAAATATTTTTATTTTATATTCGACATGTCTTATATCCATTCAACGTTATACTTGCTAATCTTAAGATGGATCCTTGAAAGTTTAACATGTCTGCTCCTAATTCTTAGTGTAATTCTGATTAAAATTATCAATCGTGACATTATTAGGGAAACGAGCGGAAAAATTAGCTGTAGATGAAAATCAGAAATGATCTACGCAATGTTTGGCTACAAAGAGTCTACTGGTAATAGTAATATGTTGGTTACGCCTCAGTCTCAAGTTGCAAGGACAACTATTAGGAGCAGTAGGTTTAGTAGTTCTATGAGGGTGGGGAGCTATAAATTCTCTAATTTGGGATCTCTGAGGGAAGATGTCGTCCGAACTTGGGGTTATAAAACTTCAATCTCTTCAAAACATCGCCTGTTATCTCATAAAGCTTCTTCGTTATATTCTATTTCATCAGCACGTATTATTACCCCGGCTCCTGTAACTACAGCTCAATTGTATAACCCAGGACGAGCATTATTCCCTAATTGCACTGTCTCTTCTAATTCATGTTCTTCTCAAGCTCCAGTTCCTCCTATAGAAATTCATGATCCAGAAATTCCTCCTGCAACAAAAATAGTTGTATCTGTAATTGGATCTGTTGCTGGAGTTGCATTAATATTTATCACCATATTCTACGTGGTAATGAGGAAGAGGACACTTGTAAGAGGAGAACGAGGGGATGACAATAACCGAAGAGATTCTTCTAATCCGCCGTTCTCGACAATATTTCCGCCGATGATAGCACAGTATACATCTTGCATACGCCCTTTCTTGAATCGAAACGTGAATCAGCGTTATCATCATCGTCTCTCGTCAGAATTTGTACCTGATGGTTTCCGTTACAACACTTCTCCCTCAGTTGAAAAAGACTCATCAGCTCAGCGAGCGAGTTTCATGCCAAACCGAATATCATATCCAAGCCATGAGCACAACCGTTATCCTCAACCGACAATGACTATTTCCGTCTCTACTTCCACCAGCGTATCCCGCGATCCTCCTCAAATTTATCAACCATATGAACCTGCACTAGCAAAATATCTTGAAGAAGCTAACCCTATTTCACGAAGTAGATTCACTGAAACAGACAGTTTATAACTTTTTCAGACTTCATCGTTCCCAAGAGCTAAAACAGAATTACTATAGCTTAATAATATATATTATACGTATGTGCCGTGAGACCCGATATTCCAAACCTGTAAAGACCCATTATAAATAACCAAAAACAAATAAAAAAACTGACAATAAAAAAGAGACCAACCTTGCTTCGTCCTCCACTATAAAATGCAGGTGTAAGCCGCACATATCTCATTAATCAGTGCATACTTAAATGCATGCAAATGCATTATCAACTATCAGCAGCAAAGCGATAAGGAGAACACAAGGAGGACAATGCTCCGCACAACAGAGATTTCAATGAAAGAGCCATGGAACAAGAATATATGTAGAGGATATCACAGAACTGTGGAAAAAGAAGACGACATGAGAGAGGAGAAATGCATAAAAACCCAACACAAAACAATCGGCAATGAAAAAAAAAGGACAAAATCGAAATAAAATAAGAATAAAAAACCAAAGTAAAAGTCATCAAAGCGGACCAAGCTTCTAAAATGCAATTACTGAACTTGTACAAAAGCTTTAACCTCTAATATGAATCTGCCTTCTTTATATTGTTCATTGGGATCATATGACCTGACATAAGTCCATCCGACATTTGTTGAACAAACTTTGCATTGGATATCTTGTACCGAGTATACTCCCGTCATCATTTTTCGTTCTTCTATTTCCGATCGATCTACATTTACACTGAGAGTGTTGTTAGTTGACATTTTTTTGGGGATAAGGGTGCAATAGGTGGGTTGGGGAGATAGTGACGCATGGATCTACTCGGGGTGATGTCGGTTGAACATGCCGCCCCCGTGCACGTTAATTACCGGCTGATAACTTACACATTTTTGAATAGGTATGCTTCGCCTAGCCTTCCTCTGAAGTTCTATAAATGAAGTTAGCAGACGCTCGCAGTGAGCACAACGGGCGTGAGCAGAGCCCAGCCGCCAGAGCCAAAATGAGGGATTAACAAGGAAACACTTACCTTTGACATTATATCGTCCCATATGGCCAAATGGGTCTTGCAATTTTTGCAGCCATAAATACATGATCCATTGAGATATTTTTTGAAGACAACACCCATATTTGAGATGATAAGGAGATGGGAAAGGGAAAGGAAGAATTTTCGTTGGTTTAGTAAAAGATTATTAGGGATTTTGTTGTTATTGGTAATATCGTCGCTTTTTGGCAGTACTGTAATAAAGAGCTTTTGAATGGTTACAGTACTACCCTGGTCTTAGCCGGGGTTTTTAATTGTTGACTTGTTTGTAATTGCAGTGTAAATATTAGGTGAAAATGCTGATATTGAGATGAAGCAAAGTCAATAGAAGTTTAAGTTGGGAGGGTATTTATATGAAATCGATTATATATCGGAATCGAATAGTGTTAACGGTAAAATTGATCTTTCTGTTGAGATTGAGTATTATTTTGATTTCGATATTTAATATTTTTTTTGTTAGTCAAATGATTCCATACTAGCCTATTTATATATTTGCAATCTGGGTAGAGTAACAATCCCCCTTTTTGGCCGTTGGCAGTAACCTCTGTAGATAGTAGTGGGGTGCGAGTAGTGTGCCGCCGCCGCCGCCGCCGCAGTTGTGTGGTTATGCTCCCGCAACGGACGCAGATAATGGTTCATCAGGTTGGCAGGAGAACGTTAGCTGCAAGTATGCAAATACGCAAATAGAAACATATTAGGTAAAGGGTAAGTTAGTGAGTGGCCACAAAATGATGATAATATCCTTGTAAGCAGTGAGTATTGTTGGTTTGATGGGACTTCTGCTGGGAGGAGAGATGGATAGGTTGAGCAGGAGGACGTTAGTCACCAGCCGATTGTTAAGCGATCTGGGACGGTTGGTTCTGTAAATCCGGCTTACTTGCATATTCAGTCCCTACGCGCGTTTCTCTCTTTCGATCTGAACTACAAATTATTTTCTGCCTAGATAATTATAATTGCTCATGAAATGAGCTGAAATTACTATTTAAAAGCGGTTAATATTGTACATCAGTGGGACATAGACCAATTTCTTTCCCCTTATTCTCGTTGTGATCTACATATTCGCTCCGTTTGCCTCCATCCATAAGCCGCCGGACTCTGCCCGGACATGTGGTTTCACTCCTCTCATTATCCCACTGAAGCACAGTGTAGCTTAGCGTCAAAAGTCAGCCGGATATTGACCACATCACAATCCTCATCTTATTTTCGTCACATGCCAATTTTCGCGTATATTACTTTGCTTCTTTGTGTGAGTCAGACCCTCATATACCTGGTAATTTACTTTACTATGTTCAATTCAACTCTTATTAACTTATTAATATGCTCGTTACTAGTACACCCAGCGGAAGAGCTGTCCGTGATCGTCGGTATTATTGCCATATCTGTATCATTCGTATGCATGCAGGAAACCTTAACGGACCCCTCCTCCGGGGAACCGATGAGATGCGCTCCATGGATAACGATGAGAGAGGTAGCTGAGATCAAACGACACCAGCATCTCGCAGCTGGTCAATCTCATGCTTCTTATAGCCTAACTGTTCAAGTACTTGGTTTGTGTGTTCCCCAAGTAGAGGAGGTTTCTGACGTACCTTGAGTTTGATTCTGTCAAAATTGACTGCAGGCCCGATGATCTTGATTAGGCCATCTCGAGCTGCTTCAAATTCGTCAATGGTTATAATCATGTCTCTAGCAGCTGCCTGAGGGTGTTCTACTGCGTCAACAACGTCGTTCAGAGCACCATATGGCAACCCACTTTTGTCAAATATCTCGAGCCACTCATTCAAAGTCTTCTCCTGAAATCTTTTTTCTAACAAACTAACAAGTTCATTCCTATTTTCCATTCTACCGTCATTAGTATTGAAACGCGAATCATTGGCTAGGTCAATTGCACCCATCCGTCCACATAAACCCTCCCATTGCCTATTATTGTTGGCTGCTATGAATATCACTTTATCTTTGGTCTTAAACCCACCATATGGAACAAGGTTTGGGTGTGCCAAACCCAATCTTTTACCTCTTCTTCTCTCAGAGGGTCCTTTATCAATATCTAAATTAAGACCAGCCAAGCCGACATTGATGAGTAACGTAAGTGCGCTCTCGAAAAGACTTGCATCAATCTTGGTCCCGAGACCAGTATTATGTCGACTTTGCAAAGCAGCCAGTATAGCTCCATGGGCATACAATCCGGTACATAGATCACCAATAGCAATGCCAGGCTTTGATGGCGGGCCCGTCGGTTCACCAGTAATATGTAATAATCCAGCCTCAGCCAATGCGATGGCATCGTACCCAGCTCTGTCCTTACTAGGACCAGTCGGACCATATCCAGTTATACTGGCATATATCAGTCCCGGATTATCTTTTCGCAATTCTTCATATCCTAATCCAAGACTTTCCATTTTACCCGGTAAGAAATTGTTTATTACAATATCACTCTGTCTTGCCAACTTCTTCAATATTTCTATCCCTTTTCTATGTTTAAGGTTCACTGTTATTGATCGTTTGTTCCTATTAATTGAAGCGAAATATAGCGACATGAGAGGGTGGTTCGCTTTCCACTTTTGGGCCTCTCCTGACGCTCTCCAAAAACGAGTTTCATCGCCCACTTCTGGTTGCTCAACCTTCAAGACATCAGCTCCATAATCGGCCAAAATCTGAGTACAGAAAGGTCCTGCTAAAACGCGAGACAAATCAAGGATTTTAATTCCTTCTAGAGGCAGTTTTTGAGCGGCTGGAGAAGTAGATTTTAGTCTAGCCCATATATGTACGGGCCACTTCACACTGTAGTTGGCGTTTAGCTGAAGTTGTAACATCGTTAGTCTTGAGAATGACACGATGTTTTTCACATAACATACTTAACTGCTGAGTGAGGGAGTTGTGGTCTAAATATAACCTTAAATTAATGCGGGGCCAGGCATTTTCTCCGAAGTTTCCTGAGATAATGACCACCGAGGTTCAATGTGGGGTGATCGCATTCCGCTGTTTTCCTGCAACTCTAAACTCCCCAGTTTCCCTATAACGTCGATCCATCTGCCATATAAGGAGAGCATCATGTCATTGAATAAAGTATTTTCCAAACTTGTAGAGGAAGAAAATGGCTAGTAGACTCTTTGTTGGTCTTGCTCGACCAGTTCTGCAAACAAATTATCTTCGATATTTTAGAAGATCTATTCATGCACAAGCAACAGAATTTCTCCCAAACAATTTTCCTGACTTCAGTGAATCTCAAAGTACAGTGAGGGAAGCCATTGCCTCGTTATGTAGTGGGTTTGATGATTCTTATTGGTCTCAGATAGAAGCTGAGCATCGATTCCCTAAGGAATTCTACGATGTAGTTGCTAAGGATGGTTGGCTGGGTATCTGTTTGCCTGAAGAATATGGAGGGTCAGACCTTGGCGTCTCTGAAGCGGCGGTAATGACACAAACAATTTCTGAGAGTGGAGCTGGTATGGCAGGGGCTAGTTCTGTACACATCAATATCTTTGGATTAGAGCCAGTGAGAAAGTTTGGTTCTGAGGAGCAGAAAAAGCGTATGCTTGTGCCTCTCATATCTGGTAAGGAAAAAGCATGTTTTGGTGTCACCGAGCCAAATACTGGATTAGATACTTTAAAGCTACAAAGCAAAGCAGTGAAGGATGGGGACCACTATGTTCTTTCAGGAAGTAAAATCTGGATTAGTACTGCCCAGGTAGCAGAGAAGATTCTGATTCTTGTGAGAACTACACCACTAGAGGAAGTTTCCACCCCTAGTCAGGGTCTAAGTTTATTCTATACCGACCTTGACCGATCACAGGTGGAAGTCACTGAGATTCCTAAAATGGGAAGAGCGGGCATCGACTCTAATCAGTTATTCTTTGATGGATGGAGAGTTCCCAAAGAGGATTTGATTGGTGAGGAGAATAATGGATTCAAGATGATTATGCATGGGATGAATGCAGAAAGGATTCTCATAGGAGCTGAGGCACTTGGTCTTGGGTATGCCGCGTTACGAAGAGCTGCTATATATGCTAGGGAGAGATCAGTATTTGGTAGGCCAATTGGACAGAACCAAGCAATTCAGCATCCATTGGCAGAAAGTTGGATGCAACTGGAAGCTGCTAGGCTGATGATATATCAAGCAGCCAAATTGTATGATGCTGGACATCAGACAGGGGAATATGCTAATGCAGCTAAGTATTTATCAGCTGAAGCAGCATTTCATGCATGTGAGAGGGCGATTATGACCCATGGAGGAATGGGATATGCTAAAGAATATCACGTCGAGAGGTACTTTCGGGAGGTTTTGATTCCTAGAATTGCTCCAGTTTCTAGAGAAATGATATTCAACTATATTGGAGAGAGAGTTCTTGGTTTGCCAAAGAGTAGGTGACGATTGGGACGTGTGGATATATCTATATATGAGAATATGTATTAATTGATAGGTTAGGTCATGAGTATTTTTTATTTTCAGTTTAATTTCAATTTAGGTTCATTTATTGTCTTGCTTGGGCCCTAACCAGGGACATATATAACGACATAATCATACAATACATATTAAAATTCAGTATTTCGTGGGTATGTCAAATCTAACTATCCCAAGAACTTTCCGAGGGGAAGCTACTAAACATTTACAGGTCAATATATTTTATGAATATTCAGGGGAAGATGATCTACAGATATTTGTATACACTCTAACTAGTTAGTGTGCAGATAAAGGTGTGATGCAGGTGAGAATAGAAAGCGCTACAAAAGTACACGTACACCAACTGAACAGAAATGACTTATAATATCTACATGGAATGATTTTATTGTTACATATATTGATTGGAAATGTTCAATAATAAAGGGGTTTTTAATCAAAGCCGCAATAAACGCGGCATGACGCATTTGCGCCTCACAAGCAGGGTTTGGAGATTGAAATTTTGAAATCGTGAAGCCGTAAATTAATGTGAACAGTTGATGATAAAAATCCAAATTCATCTCAGCTGATTAGGAAAGCATATTACGCCCACAAAAATGTCCTGGTTAGTAAGAGGAGGCAGGACTTCGGCCAGTAGGATTTTGGGAAATGTCGTGGCATATAATTTCACTCCATTAGCATTTAACATAGCCAACAAAAGAGGTTACAGAACCGCTAGACCTTTATTTCAAAAGCAAAATCAACAATCTGGAAGTTTATTTGGAGAAGTTTCTGAATATAAAGAATCTTCAGATTCCCGATTAGCACAGTTATCTCATCGTACTCAAGTTGAAGAGAAACCCGCTACCGACGGAGAAGATGACAAAGTCCCTTCATATAAAAAGCCTATTGAAAAACTCACAAATAGAGATTTATTAACTGATCCTGAAGTTCTCGAATTTACCAATCCCAAAGCTGAGAGTGCGGCAGAGAAGCTATTATCTCCTTTAAAACAACAATTATACTCCAAAGCATTAGACCTTAATAATGGCAAATATATTCCCAATCAGCTTATTCAATTGGATGATGGCAAAACATACAAACTAAGCCTCACTAAAGAAGAACTACAGGTTTTAGAACCATCAGTATATCTTCATTCATATCGAATCAAATCATCTCTCAAGAAGACATATATCTTCTTGCGGATGTTACGAGGAATGGACCTTACCAAGGCCATTACACAGTGTCATTTCAGCTCTAAGAAGGTTTCTCGAGATGTTGGTGATATGCTCACTCGAGGTTTACAGCAAGCCAAAGATCTTAAATTGGATCCTAATGAACTTTATATTGAGCAGATTTGGGTTGGTAAAGATGGTACCAATATAAGACGAGTTGAGTTCAAAGGTAGAGGACGTGTTGGTACTATAACTCACAAATGGGTTCACGTCAAAGCAATTCTACGCAGAATTTCTCACCGTGAAGAGAAAACTGCCGCTAAGATAGCCAAAGTCGATAATCAACGAGTCTGGGAGCAACTTAAATCCCGACCTGTTCACTATCCTCTTGATAACTCTTATAAATGGTAACGAACAAAGTGCGTTACTACTCATCATCTTCTGTAAATAAATAATATTTTTCATTGTAACAGTCAGAGACTACTTCGGGCATCTGGGCTATGTCTAGATCCGTAACCTAGCTTCATATATGATGTCAAAATGATATGTGAGTGCTCATTAAATTTATTATCTCGTTCGTATATGTATATGTTGTGGGGAATGCGTATATCTATTCATCGTCATACCCAGTCAAAGTCTTGTCTCGAGGTCTATTGGGGATTGGGTAGCTTGAAGGAACATGAGGAGCATTGTCAAACAAGTATTTTCTTCTGAGAGGAGTAGCGAAAAGAGCCAAAGCTGGTCCTACAATACCGAGACCAAGAGATACAACAATAGCTGGCCGAGTATGCATAGCATATCGAATGTACTTAGAAATAGGTTAGAAAAGTGTTCCAAGGGAAGGAAAGAAAATTAACTTGATCTAGCCATTTCGCCGAGCCCATCAAAAGGCGATCGAATTCAAACTTACTCGAAAAGGTTGACTAAAGAATGTGGGAATTGTACCGTTGACCATTTTTTTAATTCTAATTCCTAGTGCTGGTGATGAGGTTTGATTTGAGTGAATGCTAGTACTCCAAACTGATACCTCGAAAAGTGGTGAAGTGAAATTGAATAGTGATGATTGGGCAGACAAAAATACAACAGCCGTGTAGTATGAGGCGTGCGGCGTGAAACAATCGAGCAAGAAGGGGGAGGTATATGACATAGTAGTATGAATTGTCCGGCGAGAGTGTGGGTTAGCCAGGAAGTAAATGTTACAGTGGATAAGATAGGTCACATGGTATTAGCTTCTGTAGAATGAAGATGGTATAATGTTTATTCGAGTGACAACATCTTGATCGATACTATGCTTATAGACATAATCAAATGCAGTGAACCCTAACTAAAATCAAGAAGTATTAGATATGCACTTATATTTTCATCGATTTAGTTATGAACGTTAACTTAAAAATTATTGATCGAAATTGCCTTTGAAGTTATCTTCAAATTCAATCAAACCTCGTTAATAGCTTATCCATATAACATCCCAGCATGTACTATAAGTTCTTATCTTATCAATAACCGTCGATCACACGCTAGAGATTAAACCTCAATTTATAAAATATGAAACGTTGGGAACACTATTGACATACAGAGAGTAACACTGAAACCGCCACCTCCCCACAAAAACTTTATATCGACGACCCCGACAATATAATAAAATGTCTTCAGCCACCACGAAGTCTCATTTCACTAAGCCCATAGGCTATCGACATACTCGCTATCATCGAGACGTTTTGGAGAGTCAAACAGCAGATTTTGTTTGATTCTTTATATTATTAGTTAGAAGTTCGGGAGTGCTTTTTCTTATTAAGGCAGTAGGAATTTCAAGTGGAAAACATTGTTCATTCTTTTAACTACCGCGAAGAGACGTCAGATCCTGTAATTGTCGATACACACCGTAATATCTACGGCCTATCGGACTTGAGTTGACTTACATTCGACTCTCTTCGATTTTCTTCGTCTGATACGGATCTCGTTTCAGGAGGATACAAGTATCTTGCGATTACTTCATATATCTATCCTATCTTTACTTTAAATTGTCCCGCTTTAAACTCTTCCTAAGAACAAAGTACCATCGTCGTCATCACCGACCCTCTCCCAACACTCCTCCTCTCCATCCTTTCCCCTCGGACCGTCCATCTCCTCCTTCGTCCATTCACCAGATGGATAATATTAAAGTGGCCCAGGTGCCAGATGTGACATTAATCCGCCTAGGAGCCCCTACTCAGGGGACTCTGCACCTGACCACTCATCATATGATTTTTCGTCAAAATGATAATGGTAGAGAAATTTGGATTTGTTATCCAATAATATTTGAGGTTCTTCGTCAACCATTTAACCCGCTTATGGGATATTCACGAATTCGGATTTCTTGTAGGGACTATACGTTTATTACTCTTCACTTCTCGGCTGATGCTGCTTCGCGCGATGTCTACGATAGCCTTATAAACCTGACCTCTGCCCCCGTAGATATTAACAGGCTTTACGCTTTTCTCTACAAGCCAGGTTCTCTTGAGAAATCTGTTAATGGCTGGAAGTGGTATGATCCAATCAAAGAATTTGAACGAATGGGTGCTATCACGTCTACTCCAGACAATCCTGCAAAATGGCGGGTCACACATATCAACAAAGATTATGCCGTTTCAACTACATACCCATCTATCATCGTTGTACCTGAGTCAATTTCCGATACTGTTCTTAACTACGCAGCCAAATATCGGTCCAAAAGTCGACTTCCTGTTCTCAGTTACTATCACAAGTTCAATAAGGTAAGTAATGTGTCGTGCGCCTATGTTGGGCTCTTCTGAGACTGAAGGGCTGCAAAGATGGCAACCTCCATGGCGCAGAGGGTGTGCGGGTCCGCCATGAGAAAAAGATTTCTGAACGACAACTAACGACCCCAGTGTACAATTACTCGATGCTCCCAACCGTTGGTGGGTTTAAAAAAGAATCGATCTGTACAGGATGAGAAACTCATTCTGTCAATATTTTCAACTACCACGGCACCCGAGGGAGTTGTCTCGAGTCGACAAGAAAATATCATTGTGGACGCTAGACCAACTACAAATGCAATAGCCCAAACTGCTCTTGGAGGAGGAAGTGAGTCAATGGACAATTATAAACCAGCAAAAAAGTATTATTTAGGGATTGATAATATCCATGTCATGAGAGATTCAATGAATAAAGTTATTGAAGCATTAAGAAATGGTGACGTTTCTGCGTCACCTCCAAACCAGGAACTGTTGGTCAAATCGCAATGGTTGAAACACATCGTGACACTTTTGAAAGGTGCAGTATTGACTGCTCAACAGGTTCATTATAAATTTTCCCACGTGGTAGTCCATTGTTCCGATGGTTGGGATAGAACTCCGCAATTGACAGGATTGGCTCAAATTATGCTGGACCCTTATTTCAGAACTATTGACGGGTTTATCGTATTGGTGGAAAAGGAATGGGTTTCTTTTGGTCATCGCTTTGCTGAAAGAAGCCACGTACCTTCTAATTGTAAGGTCAAGGACTTTTCATTGTCCCAACAACAAGAGGTTATTGGTGGTTCAGGGGTTAGTGGAGCAAGTGATATAACTTCTGATTTCATAAACGGATTAAATAATTTTACTTCTGCCACAAATAACAATTCTCTGAATCCTGGTTCTGTCACACCATCGACTGCTTCTGGTAGATCCAATTTCCTGAATAATGTTACTAATTTCTTACCGGACGGCAGCGGAAACAAAGCTACTAAATATAGTGGTCCAATATTTTATCAATTTTTGGATTGTGTTTATCAAATTATGCGTCAGTTCCCTGAAAAATTTGAATACAATGAACGTTTTTTAAGAAGATTATTGTATCACCTTTATTCATGTCAATATGGAACATTTTTATTCAATAGCGAGTATGAAAGAGTAAAGGCTCAGGCTGAAAAGAAAACGAGATCAGTCTGGGATTACTTTCTTGCAAGAAGAAAACAGTTTACCAATCCTAATTATATTAAAAGCGAGAATGACAACTGGGAGAATAGTAATAATACTGAACGAAATGTTTTGTTTCCTGATCCGAGGGATGTTAAGTGGTGGGCCGAAGCTTTAGGGAGGACTGATCAGGAGATGAATGTTGGTAATGGTTTAGATTTATCTCGACAGGGTACTCCTATTGAAAGTGAGTCGTCGTCATTGTCGCCTCAAGATTTTTTGAATGCTTTTCAATCGATGAATTTTAATAACAAATATCAGAGACAGCAACAGGAACAGCCAAGGAGTCCATTAACAGACGGCCTAAGGACTGGTTCTGGGTATTCATCTACGCCTGATCTTAACAATCTAAAAGGCAGTGGAAGATCCTCCCCAGTGAATAGCGAACGAGAAAGAGACAGAGAGGTATCAGTCCCACCATTGGGACCGACTGCGACTTCATCGGCATTTCCCTCGGAAGGATTTGGAAAGTTTGCAAAACAGCAGAGAGGTATACCAGCTTCAGAAGGTAAAGGAAAGAAAATGGACTCCCCGATAATATCACCTTCTCCAGCAGTACCACAGTCACAAAGCCCTTCAACCCCTACGCCGCCTAGTTACACTGAACCATTAGGAAATACGCTTGTAACTTATCCTAATGCTGTTGGGGAGGACGAGTACAAACATACTAAATATGTTAAAAAATTTGATAATATGTCAATAGACTTGAGTTCTTCGGACATTAATTCGAATTATTCTGCCAGACGATTAGCAGGAGGTGCTACAGCGTTGGCTGGTGGTGCTAGTGCGCTGGCTGAAGATTTATTTGGTAGATTGACAAGGACAGAACCAACAAAAGCTGATAGTTAAGGTAGGAAATATTCTACTTCTGTCTTTTCGGCCTCTACCACTGTTATTAATAACTAGATGGGCGTTAGCTCAATCTCCTTCTTATTTATTCTCGCATGATGCGTGCATTATTACTTATGTACACATAAATCTTTCCTATATAGTTACTAAATTTCCTATTCATACGTTTACGATACAACAAGTGATATCATTCTCCAGTCGCCTCTTCATTGATTTTATTTAGTCTTTTTAGATTCCTTCTTTTCATCGACTTTCTCCTCCTTCTCATTCTCTGCGTCTTCAGCGTCTTCCACAGCTACTTTAGCCCTAGTTGAAGCATCCTCTAACTCTGCCCAATATTGTCCTAATTGGAGTCCTACAACGCCTAATAATATCAAGACAATGAAAACTTGAGTAGCAGCAATAACATTAATACCAGTATGCTCATCAACTTCACCCCATTCGCCAGCTAGAGCCGAAGCAACTCCTCGATGAAGATTGGTCACATAAAAAGCAACAGCAATTACATACAAGAATAAACTTCCGCCATCAAATAAAGTATTAGACTCTGATGGTCTGTACAATTTGATGAAAAGTCCCAAAAATCCCAATGCCATAATGAAGTGATGGACATGATGAAGAAAAGTGGGCATTCTCGCCCATGTTTGGTAATGTAAAAGAGATAGGGCAAATGAATCATTTGTTGGATTTGAAGTCCACAGGGTGTTATAGTCATAAGCCCAATTGGAGTATATAGCTCCTAAGGAGAATGAAGTGGCACAAAGGATGAGGCCGGTTGAAAATGAAGTTGCTGAAGTGGGCATTCTAGGCGTTATATTAGGAGACTAAATTGATGAAATAAGTGATAATTAAAGAACTTGCGAAAGGTTATACCGTCTTCAAAAGTTAAGATTGGTGTTTCTTGTGTGTCTGATCTCCCAGTAGAAACCAAGCGAAGCTTTTTACCGAATAAGTTAACTGCGAGATGTATATGCGCACCATAGATCTAATGTGTGTTATCAGTAGTTATCTGGTCGACTTTGAAGAGCGCGGCTATCAGCTGAGATTTCATGATTTTGCCCATGATCGGCGCTCACATGGCGTGCGGCGCGCTCCGAAAGTCAGGGGTAAATAGCAAATTGGGTAAAATCGATCGCAGTTCTGCTTAGAGTTATATATAGGTGGTATCAGAGATGTGTCAAGCCATGTACCAGTTTCGTTCTAAGGATGGCGATATGATATCGTCTTTCTTTGAGCGGTGGGATTAGAGAGTTTCGCCAAGACTATTTCTTGAATCTCTTTTTCTTATAGCATGTGGCTTTCCATACCATTCCATAGTCTCAGACACTTAGTCACCTTTTCTAATAAAACGATTGAAAGCTAGACTGGCTGAACGTTCGGTTTTGAAAAAGTATCAAGATTTTTTTTAAATATAATATAGACAAGCAAAGTATGTTGTGGGGCGAGGTAGAATCCGCCCGTCGAGGCACCAGGAGAGGAGGTAAAGTAATACACATTTGTATGGAATTTGTTCCTGCAACCCGTAAATGCAGAATGTAAATTTTCTACTTCTTCTATTATTCTGTCCTGTTTAGATATAATACATACGTGCAGCTATTATCTATTATAGCAATCATACACTACTACGCTACGCTGCCAGCATGGGGGGAAGGGGGTATTGTTTTCAGAGACGAGTAACCATCGACAAGAAAACTCTATGAGGTTTAAATAGAAAGAATTGTAAAGTGATGTTCAAGATGCCGCAATGTTACCCCCCTCTAAGTTGAGAACTCCCGCGTCTGCTGGACAACATTTCATGCCACCTTCTGCACATTGATAAGTAAATCATTGAAGAGTTATAATGGCAGCATGATTGGGTCCTACGGCACGAGATCCCTATCGACTAATAATCTTTAATTTATAACTGCATTATCACCCCCAAAGTTAATAGGATATCGGCTATTCTTGGCAAATGCATTTAAGGTCCACAAAAATTTCACTGCACAAACATTGTCCTAGAAACGCTTCTGGGAAACAAAACACATGAATGTGGGTGGATAGCAATTGCCGTATGTTACCATACCATTGACATCTTGATGTACCACAGTGGGAGTCAAAGATTGGTTGGCAATTCTGAGGTGATGCTGTTTTCGCCACGTAATGTACTGTTGTTTACTAAGATTATTAACGAAAACGAAAACGGCCCTATTCACACATGTGTTCATAATTTGTATTTGCTCTCTAAATATTCAGGCGGATAATCTTCCGATCGATCCATGTTTGATTTTTCCGTAATTCTTAATTGAATACCGAAAAATTACTTCGGTAGCACTGATGATAAGTTATGGGCTTTATCCGTTGGTATTTACGAGAACGCGGCCGTTTGTTTTTCGATGCCCGATTTAGGTCTAAGTCGCATCCATACATACCTGCACTTGCTTCAATGCGCGCGATCCGAGCACACAACCACGCGTTGCCAAACTACTACATTCATACCAGCCAGCGGCATCGGAGGGTGAGAGAGTGCAAAGGTAGAGAACCTATGTTGGCAGCTAGACCAATGGCCGTCAATCGATTCACGCATTAAATAATAGCCGGAAAGCTGAAGTAGATAATCCTAAGGAGCAAGTAGACACGAATCAGAGATCGACAGATTATCATAATAATGTTACCCTTTCTCCTTATTTTCAATTGAATAGAATAGAAATGCGAAAATGATTATTTCATCCCCACTCTTTCGCTATTCTCTCACCAACCCATAGCACGACATTTTACTAATTAGATTACACCATTCTGTCGACTTGCCTATCTCCTACCAGCGAAGAGAATGGTATAACGGGATATTCAAACTGTCAGCGGCCCACTTTGCCGTGTTATAATTTGGCCTGACCGTTATGCGTCTAAAAACAGTCGGCTACCACTTTTGGCACTTCTTTACAGATTTGGAAACCGTATTTCCTAATTCAGAACACATTCTGATATGTTCGGTAAACTTATTGACGATCACACTTATTAGGAAAATGCTTATACGACGATCGCGTAGATCACGCAGATCATTCTACTTCATAAATTCAGACCATTCTCACTTCATGTTATTATTAGTTATTTGCAATTTTATAATAACAAATTCACTTTACTATGCAGCATGCATGTTAGAATCTGAATCAAAATAACAAGAAAATTGTGTGGTCTGTATACATTTGTACAGTTATGGTAGCTGTAATGAATATCTTTCGTCAGTTCCAACAAAAAAAAGGGGGATATTATAAACCACCCCTGTTGGATGATTTTTTATAAAAGGCGCAGATGTTCCAGGAATTATTTTTCTTTTCTCTTCTTTTTTCCTCACACAATTTTAATTGTCTCATAGTCACTCGTTTTACACTTAAGTCAAACTCTTTACACTCTTTTAACCCCCTATTTACAATGAAGTTCTCTACTGCTGCTATTGCCACTGCCGCCATTGCTGGTGTTTCTGCTCAAGGATACAACACCACTGTTGTTGTTACTGCCACTTCTGAGGCTCTTGTTCAATCTACTGATGTTGTTACCATCACCTCCTGTACTGGATCTAACGTTGTCTCTTGTCACTACGTTACCTCTACTCCTGTCCCAGCCAATGCTACCACTCCTGCTGTTGTTGCTCCTGAGTCCAGTGCTGCTGTTGCTCCTGTTCCTGCTCCTGCTTCCAACCTCACCTCTTCTAACGTTTCCGCTCCTGCTGTTACAACTGTCGCTGAAGCTACTGGTGCTGCTACCATCATCTCTGGATCCGTCTTTGGTGCTATTGCCGTTGCTGGTGTTGCTCTTTTACTTTAAATGTAGTAAAAGTTCAGATTGCATTGGTTGTAGAGCATTTAAAATTTCATTTGGTTTTTTTAGTATTTTATTTTCCCTTTTAGCATCAAAATGTATTCGATACTGTTTCTTTAATTCTATTCGAGGCTGTTGAGTCTTTTTTTTGTTTTCTTTTTATATTTTGGCACAAGTTTTTTATCAGGATAGAATCCGGGTTAATACCAAGTCCAATCTTTTTCATTTCGTTTTATGTTTTTAATGATATTTGTTTTATTATATTTGCTTTATGTATATCCTTAATTTGTAATACTTAGGTATATTTAATCTTGTGAATTGAATATTCTAAAGTTTTTATTAAAATTTTTCATCATAGACAGTACTATTGTTAGTGGAAGGGGGTTGTTGATATTTCACATAGCACGCAATGTTACTAACTGCAGTCGATGCAGCAACGCTGAATCCCTGTTTACTACTATCACGAGAGCATATTAAACATTTGGTGGGAGGTTATATTGTTAAACCGTACATTTTAGATACTATCGCATCGTACATGCACACTCAATTGAGAATGTAATGAACAAGTCCTTGCTTCTTCTGATGGACGCTTAGCATTTAGACTTTCCATAACTTTTCCTGCTAATTGCGACTTCGAGCGCGACATGGCGAGTACATTAACTATCCACGCACGACCCATTTGAGAAATAAAACTGTAGGCCCAATTCATTCATTTATTCTTTTAGTTTGCTGTCTCAGTTTTTTTTTCCCACGCTAATCGTTCTTTAATAGGTGATTGAAAGAATGTCTTTCGTGTAATGAGAGAGTGAGAATCCTTAAGTGGATGCCCCCAAATTAACTAAATCATTCCGTTGGGTTTGGAAAGTACTGCTATTGCATTACATCAGAAATTCCATTGCGACCGCGTAAAATGGTTCAATCCTGTATTTCATATGCTCACTGTATACTCCCAATAATTTCTCCCATAATCTGAACGCTACAGAACTAAATACATCACGTGATTATATCGTTATATACCCTAACCTTGATAAGATACAGTTTGTTTACCCTCATAAGTTTTACCCCTGAGATTTAAAATTATGGACCATAGTTTACCTTTCGTAACCACAACATTCCTCTGACTTACCTTATGTAATTAATATTAATAGTGGGCATCACAAATTGTTATTTCACGATTTCAGTTCAGCTCTCAACCATTGATTGTCATTATAGTACCAAATGTCGTCTTATGTCCGGGATACTATAGACGAAGTTGGATTAGAAAGGTTAGCTCTTAAAGATAGAGATGAAAATAGTCTACCAAGATTAGAAAATTGGCTTGATTCAAACGATCGAACTCCTAATGTTTATGAGTAAGTAGAAGAAGATGAGTGAGCGTGATCTAATGAGTAGGAATACTGAGTTCCCCAGACAAAGGTTAATCACTAATTATTTGATAGAGTGGGGACCATAAAAATGCTTAACAATGGCGATAGGGGTGAATGTTCGCTTCTGCAGAAGAAGGCTCTCACCTCACGTTCAGTATCTTCGCCTCCTAAACTACCAGCTAGAGATGTACAAAATACGTTACCACACCCTAGTCCAAAGAAGAGAACGAGCTCTCCTAAATCGTCGGATAAATTTGGAGAAAGAAGAAGTCCAAAAGAGGATGAGGGAGATACTAGTACTAGGATTGTTAGTGGGGCATTGGGGATGGTTGAAGCAGTTACTATCACTACTTCTAAAATTGCCTCTGTTTTAAGAGGGAAATCTTCTGCATCAAATATTCTACTAGCCAATGGTACAACAGCTGCTGCTGTTGGTAACTCTATGAGATCCGAAGTAAATATATCATCAAAAAAGACTCAGAATAACCCTATTTTTAGCTCTCCAAAATGTAATGAAAAATTCGATCCACGTAACGAACCAGATATGAAGTTTAATGACAAAGTCATCGCATGGCTAAACAACAATCCTCTATCTGTTGAGGAGGCAACTACACAAGGGATCTTGAATCAGAAATCAGCATATCCCGCACGGACTTCAGACACATTCTCTGATTATTCTGATGATACTGAAGGTAGAGAACAGGAGTATTTGAAGAGAACAACAAAATTGGTTATTGAAAAATATCGTAGAGAACCAGCGACAAAAAACCAAGATGCAGAACCGGAAAGCACAAAGTTCAATATTTCGCCTAATTATATGAAAGGAGGATATGAAAATATTAATGAAATTAATAGTCCATCACAGCAAACAACTTACGTCAGCAACAACAATAACCATAGTAACATTTCAAACATCCGAAATTTGAATTTCCTAAATAATAATAATTTTCTGACTCGTCTTAAAAACATGCATTGTCATCCCCGTCAGAATCATCATTCGGTTAATCATCACCGAAGGCGTGATAACAGCATTGATAACAGCAATGAATATTCGAATTATTCATCACACAATATTAGCAATATTAATGTTAGTTCGAGAACTGATGAAGATCACGTTCGATCTATTGGACGTATAAGTTACGATATTAATTCGCAAGAAGGAGTGGATAATTTTCTTAATGGTAATCAGGTGGGACTGGCGACCTGTTTTGGTCAAGTGCGTGTTCGAGATTCTGTTCAGCATCATCCTCCATCAATAACGACTATTCCTGGTCATTTTCCTCCGAATCAGCATAATGGTGAACATTCAAACCAATCAAGAAAATCGGATGACGAAAACTTTCAATATCGTAAGAAGAATTTCAGTCATAGTCTTTCAGGTCAAAATGAACTAAACCCTTCGGTATCACCGCATCGTCATCAAACCACTAATCCCATTACTGTTAGTACAGCTACTCAAAGAACAGTGCCGGTATACAATACTTCGAACGTGCTTCAATCTGTGCCCAGTCCAACTAAAAACAACCGATCAAATTATACCAGAGATACATTCACTCGTAGATTTGTCCAATGGTCTACAAACAATAGTAAGACGGCGTCAAGCTTACAGAGATGAATATTCCTCTTCTCCACACTACTCTGATGAACCCTTCTAATAATGCATCTTCCCTCTAACGAAATATAACCTTTCTTGTCGGGTTAAATAATTACAAACAAAAGAATATTTATTTTCTTCTTTATATACAAATAGAACTCCCCGCTGTAGTTCAGCTACTCGTACCACCTTTTTACCTCTATAACTTTGCTACTTCCGATTTCCAAGTAATATCGCACCATTTACTAATTGTTAAAGACATGTCTCGCAGACTCATAACCTCCTCCTTCGTAGCTCCATTATTCAATGCTCCCTTTAAGTGACCCTTAAGTTGAGGATTAACATCTTGAGGAATTAAGCAGGCAACAACAACGAAACTAGTTTCCTTAGGAGTAAGGATGTTCGTGTATGATAATAATGGTCCGTAAACGTGATTTATAGCATAATATTCTAAATCAGGATATGCAGTGGCCATTTGACCAGCGACCCTCTTAGCTATTTTACCGTAGACATGATCAAACATAGCTCTACCTCGACCTTCCGATTCTTCACGACTGGGTTTATCTCTTTGTAATGCTGGTTCGCGAAGGTGTGCAGGAGTAACATTTTTCAATTGAGTTAAAGAATTAATAGTCTTTGGCAAACCTCCTAGTGCAGCTCCTTTCATAAGAGCTTCACGCATCTTACGAGACATCAATAATTGTTCATCCGGCTTTGCTTCTAATTTATTCAGCATATATTCATATATCTTAGGGATTTCATCAGGTTCATTGCAAACACTGAAGGTAGTTGCAGCAACGAAATACCAAGAATTCTCCAATAAAGGAGTAGAAGCCAGTTGGGCCAACCTCGCCGGTGTTAATATACCCATATTTTTCGCTTAGCTGTTGAAGAATATATCAATCTCCGTGTAGTGGACCGAGATCAGATATTTATACTATTACGGGACTAAAAGATAAGCGCTATAGTGGGGTCGGCTTATCCTCGGGGTGATAATGTGCGGCTTCAAAATCAGGGGTAAGATATTATCCAAGCGGTAAATATAGCGCCGGACTATGCTCAAGCCCGCCTTGGGCACTCTGCTAACAATTGAAAGGAGAGTGCATGTTCTTAAATTTATCACACCCCTAAACGTAACGAGAGAAGCAAGCAATTATCCGGGTAGGATCCGGCTGCCGGAGGCAGATAGAGTGGTGAAAACAAATCAATGTATTTTTAATTTTTTTTGTTACATCATCATTTTGTTTTTTGTACCGATGACCAACTTATTTAAGCAACGGGCTCAACAGGAGCGGCAGCTTCAACAGGTTGTTCCTCAGCAACAGGTTCGGCAACAGGGGCCTTAGGAGTGTAGTCAATGACATTGGGTTCAGCAATGGCAGCTTCTTCCTTAGGAGGGTGGATGTTGACGAAATCGGGAAGAGAAGACTTAGGGGTACCGGGCTTAGTACCAGCAGTAGGGTCTCTCATAATCTTAACCTTGATACCGAGAACACCTTGTCTGAGCAAAACGTGACGGGTAGCAGTATCAATGAAATCAATGGCGGGTTGACCAGAGTGGATCATGAAACCATCTTGGAACTTCATGGCCTTGGCACGAGCAGCACGGAGCTTACCAGAGATAACAACTTCAACACCCTTGGCACCAGACTCCATAACGTAACGAACAACACCATAGGCAGCACGACGGATAGCAAGACCGTTGAGGAGCTTGTAACGGAGGGACTCACATTGAGCAACGGCAGAAAGACCACGTTGTTGAACACGTTCAGCATAGATAGCAACAGATCCGTCTTGGAGTCTGAATCTCTTTTGGACAAGAGAAGTCAATTCACGAATACGACGACCGTTCTCACCGAGAACATTTTGGGTGTGGGTGGCTCTAACGACAATTTCAGTCTTGGTAGGGGTGGTTCTGACTTCAACACCAGAGTATCCTTCTTCAGCGAGTTCACGGGTGAAAAACTCGTTAAGTTCGGCATAGAGAACACCGTCAGCGACGTGCTTACGCTTTTGAGAAATGTTAACTTGAGGCATTGTGTTGGATTTTGTTGATGACCAAAAAGTTTTGTCGAGATGGATATAGAGATTTCGATATAGCCAAATTTGCGACCAAATGCGGTTGAAGGTGGTGAAGTGAGTTCAAGCACGGCTGAGATGTTTGAGTGAAATTTCTTGTTATTGTTGTGACTGTAATTTCCTATTATGGTATTTATTTTGGTTGGGAGTTCAAGCCGCGCGGACCCTACATGGGCCCCTGCAGTGCGCTGCTAGATTGGAATTAAGGTGCACTATGCAGCATCGGTCGCGGCATTGAAACACAATATGAGGACGCCAAATTTCGATTTAATACCGGAGAACACTTTTTCACCGCTGTATATGATCGGTTGCCTGATTTGAAGTTAAATAAGCAGTTTCGCCAACAATAGAGATTGAAATGAGCTAATAGTACATTTTGAAGTCACATGCTGTAAAGTTAATAGGGTCAGGGCGAATGCTTACCGCGATAATAGGTTAATGTTAAATATATGCTTGTATAGACTCGGTTGCGACTGAGGATATTTATTGCGTTCAGTGACCTGCTTGCTCACAATCATCATTCCATTGCTCGAATCCCCAAATATCTGACAGCATTCATATTTCATAAGTACAATATCACTCAGAGAACATTCTTTCATAAGCATCTAGTAAGTTTATTATTATCGATTTCTTTTTGACTATCATTTAGTTAGATATTTTTGCTTGTTTGTAGTCCGGAGGAAGGAAAATGCCTTTAGAAATGTCAGATCAACAACAATCATTAGCTGAAGAGGTCTGTGAACCAATGGCTAATATTAGCAGTAAGTCTAATTATGAGATTAAACAAGAATCAGGCGATATTGAAAAAGCTTCAGAGGAGATTAAATCATCAAGAAGGTTGAGTCGTCATGCTGACCGAGATTATGGTGATGACGATAGAGATGATTTCAGAGATAGGTCAGCAAAGAATAACGGTAGCTCTAGAACTGATCGCAAGAGGTATAATTACGATAGTGACAGTGAAAGTGATGACTTAAGAGATCGAAAGAGTAGCTCTAGGAGCGATAGAGATAAAGTAAAACATAAAAGTGAACGACCCCGGTCAACCTCCAGATCGCGGTCGAGGTCGAGGTCGAGGTCTCGATATAGACCTATTCATAAGGAATCAAAACGCAAGTCTAGATCAAGATCTAGAGATTATGACCGTGGCTATAACCGCGATTATAGGGACAATCGTCTTAGCGGTAGAGATCGTGAAATAAGCAGAGATAGCTATCGATCCGGCGCCGGGGGTGGTCGGTACAGAGACTGGCATGATAGAGATCGTGGTCGAGATGAATATGACCGTGGTTATCAAGGCAGCAGAAGAAGAGACTACGGTCGCGATCGGAATCCAAAAACATCCGCTGTTGACCGTGATAGACGGACTGTTTTCGTTCAACAACTAGCTGTTCGCTTAAGGACAAGTCAATTAATTGACTTTTTCGAAGATAATGGAGTGGGAAGAGTTATTGAAGCTTCCATAGTGAAAGATAGATTCTCCAACAGACCAAAAGGAATGGCATATGTTGAATTCAGAGATTATGAATCTGTTCAAAAGGCGATTATGCTAACTGGTAAACTTCTTTTAGGTATCCCGATTATAGTTCAACTGACAGAATCGGAAAAGAATCGTCTTGCCAATGAAAAAGCACAACCTCACTCAAATAGTCCACTTACTGAAGAGGAACCGAAAGAAAAGAGAAAAATATTCATATGCAATATCAAATACTCGGTTGGAGAAGAACAACTTAGGGCCCTATTTGCCCCATATGGCGCTATTGAATCGATTGCATTACAGAGAGATGATGCTGGTAATTCAAAAGGCTATGGATATATTTGGTTTGTTAATGAATCCTCTGTACCAAAGGCTATTCAAGAAAGAAATGAATTCATGGTCCTTGGTAGACCAATGAAAGTTACCAGTGGTGAATCTCGTGATAGTGGAGTGCCATTCCAGGGTTCTGCTTTTGAAACTGCAAGACCCACACTTGACAGAGTGGGAGATTCTGGTAGATATAAAGGAGGCGATTCTAAATCTCTTGATGATGCTGACGTGGGAGGAGTGGTCATGAATAAGAACTCTCGTGTCAATCTTATGCGAAAGCTTATGAGAGAAGAAGACTCAGAAGAAAGGGAGGATGTAGTGTTAGAACAACAACAGCCGAAAGCTTTACAACCTTCCAGGTGTATATTATTGACGAATATGTTTGATGCAAATGAGTAAGTAGTGGAAGGTAAAATGGTATGTTTATTGATGGGTTGCTAACTGATACCCAGGGAAACTGGAGAAAATTGGGTACGTGAATTAGAGGAAGATGTTAGTGCGGAATGTGAAGAAAAATATGGTAATGTTCGTCATATAAGCGTTGATCCGAACTCTCAAGGTGAGATCTATGTTAAATTTAACGATATCGAAGCAGGGAAAAAGGCTGTAGAAGGGTTAAATGGGCGATTTTTTGGAGGTCGTAAAGTTACGGCTTCACCAATGGTTGAAAGAGTTTATTCGATGAAGTTTTCTAAATCTTAGGCTTTTGTAACTATATAATATTATATAATTATATAAATTATTTGACTAATTTTATTTGATGCCCATTATGCTATTAATCAATAAATACATAAAACTATATTGCTGTTTATCTATACTGAAACTACATTTTTCAATGTATAAGTAACTAATATGCTTAAGGTCAATACTAATAAAGAATATTGACCAATTAAATATGCTGCTAAACAGTCCATTTGAATGTGATCATCTCCTGGTGGGGTAAACATAGCAGTTATATAAAGTTGACTAGTTGCAGTAGGAACTCCAGCAGTAACAATCATTACGAAAATTGCCATCGTATTTTGCTCGTCAATCCACTTAAGAGCTAGCAATTTGTTTACCCATAATATAGATATAATTGGTAAAACAACAAGTTTTAAGATGCAAGTTAATCCAATACTTTTCCAAAATCCTTTTGGAAATTGATTGACTTTTAATCGGGCAATTGTTGCCCCCAACATTGACAGTCCTAACGGAACACAAGCATTTCCAACAAAAGATGCAAAATCCATAACAAAATCTAATACTGGCTGGCCATCTGGAGCAAATGGAATATTAAATTGATCTTTGTTGGTATTATCAGGATCAATATAAAAAAGCCTTCGCAAAGGTGGCGCCATTGTAACTGCCAGTGAAATAAATAATGCCATACTAGGAGGCCTTAACAGGTTCTTAAGAAAAACCATAAGATATGGCCATCCTTTTCTTTTAAACCAGGGCCGTCTATTAGTTGTGTCAAAGTGACTATTCGGTGAATCTGTTTCCGAACTTTGTATCTGACGCAGTGATTTATTCGTTGATGATAATTCTTCAGGAATTGTTGCATTGGGTCTAGTGGTAATAGGAATAACAGACTCTTCTTCTGATCCACCCAAAGTAGCTAATTCTCTTACTGCACTGTAAGAAAAAATTACATCATCTAGCGTCTCGGACCTACCTGCGTTGTCTGGGACACTGCGACTAGGACGAATATCAGCAGCTGTATTACTAGAAATCATTGAAGTTCTAGGAGGTCTTCGATATCCTAAAGTCGTTGCAGCACCAGGAGCAACGGATATAGAATCAGAACGATTCCTCAAATAAATAGGATTTAATTCTCTCGATCCTTCACCGTACGTTCTACTAAGACTTCTGGTGATGTTATCATTTTGTTTCACTGAATTACTTGTTTCAGATCTTTTTTCTTGGATATTTTTCGTAAACGAATCATCAATTCCAGGGATATACCTCTGCGGAGCAATCGATTCATTATCACTGTCGATAGCATTTTCATTTTCATTCTCACATTCATTTTGATAATGGTCACTCATGCGAATAGATGGTCCAGTCGTAGAACTATCATTTAGATTACTCATACCAATGTTATGTCCGTTATCACTATCCTCTCCTCTTCTCCATCGACGGATATGCCTCAATCCACGTCTAAATCCATAAATACTAATAATTGGTGTTGTAGTATCCATAACTTCTGGATCATCAACTTTATATTTAAAATCGTGAGCAATAAGTGCAAACCCGCCCAAATTGAACACACAAAGAATAAATACCACCGCAAAAATAACTGCATAAGCAGTTCCCTCTTGAGCAGAACCAGCTGGGAAAAGACTTCCACTAGCTAAAGTAGTAATATAAGCAATAGGTAAATCAGAGCAGTTGTTAAAAGCTCCAGCAGCAATGACTCCACCAAACCATCTCCTTGGATTTGGAGTAGTATACCATACAATCAAGCCAAATCCAAGACCAATAGCTGTATAAAGGAAAGCAGTTAAAGCCACTACTCCAATGACCTTAATCGCTGAATCATCCAAACATGAAACAACATTATAAAAAATCAAACATGGCATGAAAAAATTGATTAAAATAAGGGAAATATGTTGACATGTTTCCACTGTGAGAATTTTCTTCTTTGCTAAGAGAAATCCTAAAGCACAATTAAGAAATATTTTAAAAAGTGGTTTTACAGCAATGTAAATGGCAGTACCTATAGATATTGACATGATGAAGGGATCATCAGGTGAGAGAGATGACGGCGAATTAGCGGACGTAAATGTTTTTGATAACCTTCAAATTTTTGATGAATCTCTTGTATTGATTTATACTCTCCATCTGTCTATACTAGAGTTTAATTATCGATGAAATAAAAGTTCCCTTGTTTTCTATCCAATCTTTTAATAAAATACAGAAATACTTTCAGGTTTGAAGTTCGATATTTAAAGTTTGCAGCTGAGCGGATGTTTAAAGAACCAAGTGGGGGTATATTTCCAGCTGTAGTTAGCAATGATCCGGATATCGACGGTGGATCTGATGAGTTTGGGGGCGGAATGAATGCAATAGGGAAATCACTGGAAAATCTTCTCTTCCCGAGGTCAAGGGTTTAAGGGGCCGAACCGAACTATTTTTGAACTATGAATTATAGGTTGAACGATAGTTTAAATCTCTTTTTATCTGTATCGATCAGTTGGGTAGGTGTAGGTGATAGTTTAAAGTAGATTCGTTGTTTTTTTGGCACTTATTTTCAATAACTTCGTTGCTGTACATCTCCTGTCGTCAGATTGAGTCAGATTGGGTGGGATGCCACTTCCGTTATCGGGTGCAAGCGGCATAAGCGATCGGGTTATGATCGGCAACCCTGATCATCGAGCAATGCATAATCATATTAAGATAATGCTGCAAACAAGTGGATTTAGTGGCTGCATAACCCACGGTTTCAACATGTTGTATGAGTAGCTAGCTAGATTCATTTTCAGTTATGTGCTTTGGGGTTCTGTTGAAGAATCGAATAGAGTCGAAAATACGTGTCCATGTTCATGTAGTGGTTTTCTCATACCGGGGTACAATGTTGAAAGCTAACGAGAAATACCAGACGAGAGCTATACGGATATCGAATAATAATGTTTAGTAACTCATTCGCTCAATTGATTCTACATTGAAATTGGCCATCTCATATCTGAGGGTGATATCTCGATACAATACAAGAAGTCAAATATAGGCGGACCCTGTCGATCAGTGCATGTTAAATGGACCAATAATAATAATACAATCTAACAAAACAATCTATTATTATAGGAAAACATCAGTAAATAAAACAATATATAATTGAATAAACTGCATCGCTAACCTAGTTCATCAGAAAATCACTATCTCTATTAACTACATCCCCTCGTTATAAGAATATACCCATAATATATCCCCTGCATGCCCCCTTCATTGCCTTCACTGCCCTAATTCAACTAGCTAAACTTGATTATCGACTGATCTAAACATCTTCAATATTCTCGGTTGCAATTCAGGAGCTGTAGGCACAATCATTTTACTTGATTTAAATTACTTATCGTCGATTGTCTCATAATATTCAATCTTATCTTGACCACTTCACTTAAATATTATGGCAAATCATTAACTTTGCTTTAGCAGGTCTTTTTGTCTCTTTCTTAAATCACTGCAAATCCTCATAAGGGATACTTTTCAAACTGTTGGTCTTTCAGACTTTAGTTGCATTTCGGCGGAGTGTGGGCTACTTGCCTGCTACTGCTTTTAGTGCTTCTGCTTCTTGTTACAACTACAGTAGTTTTCAAAGGACTTATAGAGGACAAGAAGGTTCTAGTGTTAATAGTAACCGAGATATCTCATCTCCCAAGAATACCCCCAGTAAGGTTCCTACTCCATCTCGTCCAAGATTACTTCCAAGATTAAATTGGAAATACTTCAAACAACCTCTCTTATTAAAGTGGTATTTATCCTGGAGATCACCATTTAAACAGACAGGAAAGAAGAATTATCATCGAAAAAATTCTCGTTTTTATATATCAGTGCAGAGAAGATTTGTTAAATATCGACTTCGAAGGCGATTAATTATGGCATCATCTAATAGCCAGCAACGGAGTTTCTATTTACGAAATTTGGAATCAACAACTATTTCATCATCTAGTTCCACTTCGTCATGGTCATTTAGGAAAGATCAAGTTGTCAAGTTTCTAAAATCGAAAAGAGATGAATATATATCTACAGATTCAAATGGCTATGGAGCTGGTATCTCTAAGGGACTTGCTGATCCTGATAACGACCATATGGCTTATCAGTTAGCCCGATTACCTAGAGAAGCGGCTTTTCGGAGAGCTGAAGTTGTCCGTAAGGACGATATGATGTTTGTAACTGGCCCTCCTCCACCTAACCCTCCATTCGATAACGAAAATCTAATACTTTATCCTTCATATTCTAGGAAGCTGGAAAATGGTGAATATGATGTTGATGTAAGAGGTATGTTATTTTTACCAGGCATTCCTAATCGTAAATCAAGGGTTGCTTCAAGTTTGGCAATGAAATTAGTAGGTGTGAGTTCAGGGGGAGGAGTATCTCCGATATCGACAGATTCAGCTTTAGATGAGTTAAGTAAGATGGAATTAGGTGAAGATTATATGATGATGGATGATCAAGGGCAAGCGAAGGATATGCCATCATTGTCTACTCCCCCACCCCCACCGCCTCCTCCTCGTCCACGTCAAATGACATCTTCCACTACTTCAAGCTCATTATCATCTCGTTCGTTTCGCAATGACAATACTGAAGAAAGTACTTTTAAAGAAAGATTCGCTTCTTTGACCACTAGAGCGGCTCCTGATCGTGAAATCCGAATCCTAATTGGTCTAGAGGGTAATCATGAACAAGTCGTTACAAGTGTAACCACATTTTCTAATGGACGATTTCTGGCACGAATTAGAACTCCTGCTAAGCCCCTTATTATTCATGTTTTCGCAAGTGACGAGGTCAATACAACAATTGAACCATTGGTTATTGGGGATGATCCGAAAGATAGTAAAATATCGGTAATTACCGATATTGACGATACAATCAAACATACTGGCATTACTGGTGACAAAAGGCAGATATTTAAAAATATATTGGTTCGCCAATATGAAGATATTGGAATTGAAGGGGTTGTTGATTGGTTTTCTGAACTTGAAAAGGAAGGGGTGAAATTTCATTATGTATCAAACTCTCCATGGCAATTGTTTTCAGTGATAAATCAGTATATGAGTCACACTAAACTCCCCAAAGGTTCAATCCATTTGAAGTTGTATAATGGACTAATTAGCGGTTTATTTGAACCAAGTTCGGAAAAGAAAAGGATTGCTTTACATAATATTGTCAAAGATTTTCCAGACCGGCAATTTATTCTTATTGGTGATTCAGGAGAGAAAGATTTGGAGGCGTATAATGATTTGGCCACTCAATATCCTAAACAAATATTAGGAATCTATATAAGGGATGTAACACTTCCTTCAGATGATCAGTCCTTGCAGGATATTATTAGTGCTACTGGGTATATTCCGACGCCTAGTGAGATTGATAGTTATAATGATGGATCTAGTGGAAGGAGTGGTAAAGTGGCAGTCAAGCAAAGGATGGTAAGGGAGGGAAGAAGTAGGGAATTGAATGAACGGAACGATGTATGGCAACCAAGCGTGGCTTCTATTCCTGATTTAATTGATCTTTCTGATGAAAGAGAAGAATATCCTGGTTTACCAACAAGACCAAAGGATATGACACCGGGTTCACAGCACAAGGTTCCGCGAAAACCCCCACCACCAATTCCTAAGAAGCCTCAGAATCTTCGACCCGTTAAACCAATGGTGTCATCTACAGAAACACCAGCATCGTCGGCAACATCAACAGCACCAACTCCGAATCCGTCTCCACCACCACCACGCATTGTTTCTAAATCGGAAGCAAATATTGCTGACCCTATATTTTCAAACCCACCTCCATTACCTCCTCGAAGAGTGGCCACAAGTCCAGGGGCTTCAAATACAGATGTTCTTATAATGAACTCTGAACAAAATGACTATGGGCAATTAGTTCTTGATAAGAAAGTTGAACAATGGAAAAGTCGAGTTACAAGATCTAGACTTGGATTACCAGCTGGTGTTAGATTACGTATGTGGAGAGTTGGAAATGATTTACGAGATGAGAGTCTTGCACTTGTTCGAGATGCAAAGATGAATTAAATTATTACAATTGCATATAAATAGATAAGAATAATATGATTATATGGATTAGATTAGAATAACAGTAGAGTTGAAGCGGGAGTGGATTCATGATTCACTTAACATCTGTCAATGAGATGAACTTTACCTATTAAAGTCGATTTGCAAATCTTAACTTTAAGGAAATGGTTAGAATCAATCGGCCGCATAGAAAATAATTCTCCACTAATCTTATTTAAGATAACAACGATAACGGCTACGGCTAGAAGCCGCGCAATAACTTCTAGCGCTACACCGTTACGCGTTATAAATGACGAAATTATAATTTGGCAAACGATTTGATTGATTAGGGTTTAATGTAAGCCCACGTTAATATGTAATATGCATATATTTTTCCTCATTCATTATCCTCCGGTTTCCGAGAATCAATGAAAGAATGAAAATCTACTAATGAGTATGTTCGGGACGATCATGTCACGCGTAAATTGGCGGGGGCTTTATTCGGATCAATATACACCGGTCTGGTTAAAGCTCATACGACCGAGACAATCCAAATATTAGAAGAGAAAGTGATAATCGTAGAAAGAAGTTATAGTAGTGGATAGGTGCAAGAGTGTTATAGTGGTGGAAATAGTAGCGGTAACAGTAATGATAGTAGTGAGAAAGTAGTAATAATAGTAATAGTATAGTTATAGAGTTATAGTAGTAATAGTAGTACTGCAGTAGCAAGCGGCGATGCTATATCATTTTTATTTTTTTCTTCATATTATTCCCTTTTTAATCCCGTTTCTCGGCTTCTACTTACTCCCGTTTGTCTAGTTTCACTAAACTCTCTTAGATATCTTAACCCCCTCTCCCCTAACCCTTGTTACTTCTCTACTGCTCCGATAGCCGGTAAAACTGTAAACGCGCCTGTTTGATGCGCCCTACACCCGAAAATTCCTATCCTCCCAACCAATCAAACGGTTTGAACGGAATTTCCCGTGAAAAAAAAAATAAAAAAAATTCCTGTTACCTACCAAACCTCCACAGTATATAAAAATTTCGGTTCCCCATTCTTGTTTGAATTTTTTCTTCTTTTTTTTTCTTTAGAAGTAGTTCTTCCTATCACAAAACCTAGAAAAAGATGTCTGAAAGCGTATGTTAATGATTAAAGGATATGAGATATGACAGGATTATGAACAAGATTATGAAGAGATGGTTTTAATAGAGGGAGTAATGGGAGGATTTGAGAGGTATTGATTGATACAGCGAATAGATTGCGGATATCATCCACAATAACACAGGAAATGAGATGAATGAATGATAAGTAATATGAATATTGTTATAAAGTCTTCTAGTTATACACTTACTCTTGAATCGAATTTAATTCCATTGATTTTATTTGATCATATTTTAATCAAATCATTAATGTATTGATTTTAAATATGATATTTGATTTCTTGGTATTATAGATTTGATTGAATGATTTAGAGAATTGTTTTATTCTTCTTTATCTAAAGTGTATTTCTAGAATTCTTCTATGTTTCACTATCATTACTGTTCATTCGTCTCTCTACTGTTTAGGTAGATGATTCCTGATCTTCCTTTTGTTGGGTCAAATATTCGTGCCTAATCTACTCTATAGCGTGTTCAATTTCCTTCACTTAGTTAGGCCCGGCTGGTTGCTCGTTTTATTTTTCACTTGCTGAAAATTCTCAGTTTCGGAAAAAAGCCCGCATGTCGTGTCCTTACCTATTACTGAACCCTAAACCATTCTACCCTAATCACTTGGAATTTCTTCTTTCTTCACCTTCGTTCACCCGTTCACCCCCTGATCGACGTGTTACATCTTTTTGTAATGTCTCTTATCCCCCACCTTACCCCCCACTCTTTAACTATACAAACTTTTACTAACCACCCTCAGTCCTTCCTTATCGACTTCCTTATGGGAGGTGTCTCGGCCGCTGTTGCCAAGACCGCCGCTGCCCCCATTGAGCGTGTTAAACTTCTTATCCAAAATCAAGATGAGATGATCAAGCAAGGTCGTCTTGCTAGAAAGTATGACGGTATTGTCGAATGTTTCCGTCGTACTGCTACCGAGGAAGGTATTGTTTCCTTCTGGAGAGGTAACACCGCTAACGTTATCCGTTACTTCCCCACTCAAGCTCTTAACTTTGCTTTCAAGGATAAGTTCAAGGCTCTTTTCGGTTTCAAGAAGTCCGAGGGTTACTGGCCTTGGTTCGCTGGTAACTTGGCCTCTGGTGGTCTTGCCGGTGCTACCTCTCTTCTTTTCGTCTACTCCCTTGATTATGCCAGAACTCGTCTTGCTAACGATGCTAAATCTTCTAAGGGTAGTGGTGAACGTGAATTCAACGGTTTACTTGATGTTTACAGAAAGACTCTTAAGTCTGATGGTATTGCCGGTCTCTACCGTGGTTTCGGTCCTTCTGTTGTTGGTATTATTGTCTATCGTGGTCTTTACTTTGGTCTTTACGATTCTCTTAAGCCCGTTCTCCTTGTTGGTTCTCTTGAAGGTAACTTCTTAGCTTCTTTCTTGCTTGGTTGGACTGTTACCACTGGTGCTTCTACTGCTTCTTATCCTTTGGATACCGTTCGTCGTCGTATGATGATGACTTCTGGTCAAGCCGTTAAGTACAAGGGTTCTTTCGATGCTTTCACCAAGATTGTCGCTGCTGAAGGTGTTACTTCTCTTTTCAAGGGTTGTGGTGCTAACATTCTCCGTGGTGTTGCCGGTGCTGGTGTTATTTCCATGTACGATCAATTGCAAATGATCATCTTCGGTAAGAAGTTCAAATAAACGATTTCGTAGCTGGGAAATAAAATAAATCATTTTTGAAAAATATTTTGTTTCGTGTAATTTTTGTGTTAATAAGCTGACCTAATAATTTAGAGACGTAATTTGAATCGTGAGGTATGCCTCCGGCGGCCGGGCTCTGCCCGGACCCGTAGTGCTCGCGCAGCGAGCAGGCATGTTAACGCGCAAGATAAATTGGGGGTGAGCCCAATTATCCGAGTTATCCGATATCCACGCGAATTAGTTTGGGGTAGTATTTTTTTCGTGTGATTCTTATCACTTCCTAGTATTCCCATTACTAAGATATCTTTATCGGATCCTTACGTATGAATATTTTGATCTTATATAACTTCCTAGTAATATAGATGTAATATGCATATCCCATATCAACTTCCAAAAGGTGGGATCCACTCGAGTTTAATCGCCAGACAACTATCAGTTATACTCAATTAATGTTCTCACACATGCCTTAATACAAGAAGAGGTTGTTTCACCAATTAATTTCACATTAATTTCACACATTCATCGCTGAACAAAGGATGCTCTTAACTTGTGCGGAACACTCAAGACTCTACGAATACGAGAAAACCGAGCACGTAAGAATGACTCCTAAATGACCCGATACATACAACCCCAACCCAATGATAACCCCATATAATGATTTTGATTATTAAAATGAATTCTATACTTATCCCAACCCCTTTGTAATAATATTCTCCACCGTCTTCCCAATCGGCAGATTAGATAAAGCAGCTTAACAAGCCCCGGACTTAAAGCATATAAGAATTAACATTAGCGGCGTTTAGCACATCTAGACGGGATGCCGATACGATGACCATGCTAGCTTGTCGGAGATTTTTGTTTATTGGCAGAATGCTTTTAATATATTTTGCCACTGGGCTTTCCTATGCGATATAACGAAGTTTATTTGATTTTTTAAATATTTTATAAACGAAGTCCAAAGAAAGAAACAGTCTACTTTTGATAAAGGATCTTTTATAATTTATTTTATATTTCTTTTGTAAGTAAAATTCGCTCCATTAATCATTTTTAAATGTGTGTTTAATGAGGATCGAATTATTGATTTTTATGTATGAAAGTATTAAGATATTTTCTAACAATTCTTGCTCAGTTGTATTCCAGTAACTCCATTTATTACCCCAACCAGTAATTACCATTTTGAAATATTCTTATTCTTACTACTCGCCATATTACCATCGCTCTGCATTCGCCATATTACATCTTCACATAAATTCCTGCAGATAATATTGAATGGTCAAAAATTAATATCCCTTAAAACCAACTCCACTAATAATTACTAACTAATTTTATGCCAGTATTATCCGTCATTGCTTCAACCTCCATGAAAATTCGACGATAATTAAAATCTACTTTGGTCGGCTGTAATTCATAATGCCTCCAACTTCATCCCAATCTAAAAAAGATGACGATGATACGCCCAACATAGAAGCTCCTAAGAAACGTCAAAGAGTTTCAAGAGCTTGTGATTCTTGTAGAAAGAAAAAAATAAAGTGTGACGGTGTAAGACCAACTTGTAACAATTGTCGCAATGGTACTGCACAATGTATTTATACCGTCACCGAAAAGAAAATCGGAGTTACAAGAAGGAGAGCTACTAATATTGTCAAGTTGGAATCAAGGCTTGACAGGATAGAGACTATGTTGGAAGCTTTAATTCCTGTAGCAGGGAAAAATAAACGAGGAAGAAAGATCAAGCAAAATGAAATTAGTGAGGATTCTGATGATAACGACGATGAAGACGAGGAAGAAAATCAAGAAGGTCACGATGAAGATGAAGATGAAGATGATGAAGATGTCCAAGATGAAGTAGATGAAGGTTCTTCTTCTGATGCGAACATTAACCAAGATGAGAATTACACGCCTGATGAATGGGCACTTCAAGATGTTGATGTCCCTGAAGGAAGCGTAATGATCAATTTCCAGCCTAAATTGAAAATAACTAGAAAATCAGATATGTTCGCCAGGAGCATGGCCCGTGGAACTTCACTTTTTTGTGGCCCTGGTCCTAATTTCGCTCTACTTTCAAGTAGTGGTCTCAAATGGATTGGTGAGAAAATTGATGATGATAAAATCGCTGATAAGTTGGCTGTCCCATTCATGGACATATTGTCCGATCAAATGGAAAAAATAAGACCACTGGTTGAGCCAATGGCAAAAGCATACACTATTAACAAGCAAATTCTCGATGCCTGTTTTGAATTATTCCTACACGGCCCAAATCTTTGGAAATTTATTATTACCCCTGAAGAAGTAGATGAAATTATTCGCGCCGAATATTATGACGAATCATTGCCGCCGAATGGATACTCAGAGCATTTTGTATTAAATGCAATTATTGCTATTGCTTTACCGGTTGCATATCGACGGCCAGATTTAAGAGCAAAGATGCCAACACTATCTAGTGACAAACTTATGGAAATGACGGCAAGTAATTATTATTCAAATTGTTTATATTACGCTAGAAGAGTCACTTTAATCCATCCTAATATTACTTCAGTAAAAGCGTTGTTATTGTTAATGGTGGCTTTAGAATGTTCTAATTCTCCTCATCCTATTGCATATATCATCAAAGTAGCTGCTCATCTTGCCAGTGAAATGGGACTAAATCGCAAAGAGAGTTGTAACGGATTGAGTAAAGATGAAGCAAATCGCCGTAAAGCTTTGTTCTGGCTAGTTTATGTCTTTGATCATGACGTAGCAATGAAAGTTTGCCGTAGCGCTGCTATAATGGATTGTGATATTACCATTGACCTGCCTGATTTTGATAAAGATGATGATAGATATCCCGATGGCCAATTTTTAAGGTTATTGGTATCTTTTTTCCATCTTTCCAGTGATTGCTATGTTCGATTATTTTCTCCGAAAGCACAGACCAAGCGTCCTATTGATATTGTAAAAGATGTTCAGTATTGTGATGAACAACTTGAAAAATGGAAAAAATCTGTTCCTTCTGAGTATATGCCTGGTTGTAATTTAGATTATTTTGCAATTACTGATCCAGCACATGAAACAATGAATAAAGAATTCCATATGAAGGGGGGAGTCTTGTATATGCATTATCTTTATTATCAATTATTATCAAGTATTCATAGGACTGTTGCTTATCACCCATCATGGATTTATTTATTAATCGAGGAAGAAAAAGCTACTGCCTTGAAACCTTCTAAAGGATCAAAAAGTAATTGCAGCAGCAATCATTCTACTCCGAATTCAAAACCTGGGTCTGCCTCCAGCCCGAATGGTGGACTACCAAATTCTGCACCTTCTAACTCCAATACTAACTCCAATAGCGAAAGTAATGCCAAATCATCATTTAAAAATGAACTTCTTTCTATTGATCAATCGCCATTAATAGCACTTCACTATAAATACCCTCGACTATTCAGTTCATTAGATATTTGTAACCATGCAGCATGGAGGACTGTTGAATTGATTCAGCGAACGAAAACTTGGACCCAATTATTCTTATGGGCCTCGATTTATTTTGCTACAAATTCTATTATTGCTTTATTTGTCAAATGCTTAGCTAAACCGTTTGACCCTACCACCAGATTAGATTTGGATATATTAAAAACTATCCCTGATGCATTTAGGGGTGTTAGTCATGCGGCATCTGGATCTGACCGAGTAGTTCCTATGATAATTAACTTTTGGACTCTTTTATATGATATTGCTCAATCTTTTGTTGAAAAGGCCCATGCTAATAATCCTTCCAACAGTTATTCTTCACCATCATCAACTACCAGTGATCAGCATGCGCCAAAACGAATGAAAATAAAGCGAGAGAAAAGTAATACAAGTTCAAAGAGCGATTCGTCGGGTATTTATAGCCGGACAAGAAATGTGACGAATGTTCAACTTTCCAAGTCCTCTTCGTTTCCTATCAGTCATACCGGTGATACTAGTGTCAACATTCATCTTACTGACCCGTCCCATGTTGCTCCGCTTTCTTCTGTCCTTCAACCAGCATCTGATGGTCTCCTTCCTACAGAAGGATCTATCTATGTTCCATTGGCGCAAAGAATGAATATTGGATTTGGCGACAGTCAGCAGAGTTTAAATCTTGGCTCATCATCGTATGGGGTGCCTCCACTTGACCATAATACTCACCCCGCAACTCTTCCTAATGGATTACCCCCAAACTCCATGCCTCAACAACCTCATCATCTCTCAGGGGGTCAGTCACAGCAAACTTCCTACCTGCCCATGCCTATCCCTGATTTAGACAATGTAGACTACATTCCCGATCCTAATATGATCCAGAGTCTGTTTCATATATCTTCCTATCCCTTTTCTTGGGATTCTGATTTTGCTGTATTCTCCGGCTTCAGTCAATCTCCATAAGCAGTTTTATATTTATTTTTGTTTATATTAACCCCTAATCTCTTTGTATCTAATATTATTTGCTATGGCTCTCTCTCTCTAATATCCGGGACTATCAACAAAACCCTAGCCACCGTTATATAAATACCAATCACGTGACAGAATTACTCTAGTTACCCTCCTTAAAAGGTCTAGGCTTTTGATATTTCACTTACAATTTGCCTTCCTTCGGGATTAACGATAGAATATCATCAGTTAAATCGTATCTCGGAACGTAACTAACAGAAAATCTAAAAGAAACACTTTCATTTTAGCTCCCTCTATAGAGTTAGGATTCTCCTCAACACTCCCTAAAAAGATCAAACAAATCTACTATAAGGGTCAGAATCTGCTGTGGAGTAAATAGTGGCGGTACATATAATACGTACCTACTTCTAAATTCTCCAATTTTAGCAGAGACCTCGTCATGTTGAAAGTAACTTCAATCAGGAGTAGTCAACTACTGGCCAGTAGAAGAGCCGTGACTGCTTTAACGACGTCGAATAAAAGATTATTATCTACTCTTCCTGGTGCAACTAATCGCTTTACACATAATTCGTTACTGACAAATGCCTCTACTAGCTTCAATGATTTCAATTCATTACCTTTAACTAGGGGATTTAAAACTTCATTACCAAATTTCCTCTTGCCAGGCGGTAAAAATAGGAAGACATTGAAAGAACGTAGACAACGTTTATTAGAAGAAGCAAAGAAAAGACGAAAAATCGCCGAAGACGAAGAAGCGGCTAGCTCGTCTGGTCGACATGAAGAACAAGAAGAACAAGATCACGAAGAAAATGACAAAAATTCAAAAAAATCATCAAAAGGTGATAAGGAGGACAAGAAATCATCTTCATCAGGTGATATGCCTCCAGGATTTGACTTCAATTCCAAAAATTTCAGAGTTGTTGAATTCAAATTCACAATGAATCAAATTCTTTTCGGTGTTTTTGCAGGTGTAGTGGTATTTTCATTACTCTCTGCCGACGAACAATTTAGGGAATTAACTTGGCAAGAATTCAAGACCCAATATCTTGACAAGAGACTTGTTCAGAAATTAACTGTTGTGAATAATAATGCCGTTCGAGTTGTAACTACCAATTTAGTAGCTAATGGACAACATGAAGTCCTTTATTTCACTATTGGATCAGTTGAATCTTTTGAACGTCATTTGGAAGAAGCTCAGAACGCTCTTAATATTCCTGTTCATGACAGAGTTCCTGTAACTTACACAGAAGAAGGAAGTATGTTGTCATCATTCGCTGGATTTATCCCAACATTCCTTTTATTAGGATTTTTGTTGTGGATGAATAGAAGAGCCATGGGTGCTGCCGGCAAAGCCGGTGGAGCTGGCGGTCCTGGTGGTGGTATTTTCGGAATGGGTCAGAGTAGAGCTCATCTCTACAATTCCATGACCGATGTGAAGGTTAAGTTTGAAGATGTGGCTGGCATGGATGAAGCTAAAGAGGAGATTCTTGAGTTTGTTAAATTCTTGAAAGATCCTAAGAAATATGAAGCTTTGGGTGCTAAAATTCCTCGTGGTGCTATTCTTTCTGGCGCTCCCGGTACTGGTAAAACTTTAATAGCTAAGGCTACCGCTGGAGAGGCTGGTGTTCCATTTTTCTCTGTTAGTGGTAGTGAATTTATTGAGATGTTTACAGGTGTTGGTGCTAGTAGAGTCCGTGATTTATTCAAAAAGGCAAAAGAAGCTGCCCCTAGTATTATTTTTATTGATGAAATTGATGCTATAGGTAAATCTCGTGGTAAAGCCAATATCCGTGGTGGTAATGATGAAAGAGAAGCTACTCTCAATCAACTTCTTGTTGAAATGGACGGCTTCGATTCCAATGAACATGTTGTTGTACTTGCTGGTACTAACCGTGTTGATGTTCTTGACAAGGCATTATTAAGACCGGGTAGATTTGATCGTCATATCAATATTGATGTCCCTACTCTTGATGGTAGAAAAGCCATTTTCGAAGTTCACCTACAAAAGATTCGTTATGACAAGACAATCACTCAATTATCTGGTAAATTGGCTGCCATGACACCTGGATTCGCCGGTGCTGATATTGCCAATTGTTGTAATGAAGCAGCACTTGTAGCAGCTCGTAAAGGTGCTTCTCTTGTTGAAATGAAGCACTTTGAACAAGCTATCGATCGTGTAATTGCTGGATTAGAGCGTAAATCGAGAGTTCTTCGACCTGACAAGCGTAAGATTGTTGCTTATCATGAAGCGGGACATGCTATTTGTGGATGGTTTTTGAAGTATGCCGATCCTCTAGTCAAGGTTTCAATTATTCCTCATGGCGAAGCTGCTCTTGGTTATGCTCAATATTTGCCACCTGATGCTTATATCACCACTGAACAACAATTTCAAGATAGAATGGCCATGGCTCTTGGAGGACGAGTTTCTGAAGAAATTCATTTCGAGTCTGTTACTGTAGGAGCTAGTGATGATTTCAAGCGAATCACAGAAATGGCCAGGGCTATGGTTACTCAATATGGTATGTCCAATGCTATTGGACAGGTGTCATTGAGCCGTCAACAAGGAGCAGTTCAAAAGCCCTATTCTGAAACCACTGGTAAACTTATTGACGATGAAGTACGAAGAATAATCCAAGAAGCACATGATAGATGTAAGGCACTTTTGGAGGAAAAGAAAGTGGAGGTTGGTCTCGTAGCTGAAGAGCTTCTTTCGAAAGAAGTTATTGGACGCCAAGATATGATTAGACTTTTAGGACCCAGGCCCTTCCCTGAGCGTAATGATGCATTTGACAAATATTTAGCCGACGACTTTCCCCAACCTGACGCTTCGAGTAATACCAAATCTACTCCTTCATCTACTCCCGAGGCCGGGTTATCTGCATAAAGGGCATTTTTATCTCTTATATTTGTAAATACAGTTTGAATTATTTAACAGTGTTTCCTGCCTCCGGCTGCCGGACTCTGCCGGACCCGTTGTGCTCGCTTCGACCGCTAATATAAATTACAATATTCTATGAGCATCCATAGCCATCGAACACAGCGTTTGTTGGAATAAATAGCTATAATATATATTACAATCTAAACGAACTATTTTAAATATACATATACAACAGTAATAGACAATAGATCATATATATAAAGACCTAGGTTTGCTTTCACATCAAAGTTATCATAACATCATCATCAGCTCTTATTAGAGCTATGGTCTGGGAACAACCCAGATAAAGGAAGGGTAGATATGCAAGGTATATACAGTACAATCAATACCATCTAATCGTCCATATCACCAAACACTCCTTGATTAGATTCATCACCGTTAGAATGGTTATTGCTTTTATCTTCATCATCAACATCAGGGGGAGACGGGTTATCATTAAATATATCACCACGAGATCCTCTCATATGAGACATTCTTCTTGTACGGTAGGGAGTGGCGAGCATTTCATATTCATCGTGAGTTTTGTGGGAATGGATGGAATCACTGCTGAAGAGAGAATCAGTAACGATTGGAGATTTGGAGAGACTGGCAGCGGAAGCTCGGGTTAAAGAAGTTGCAATTCCAGGAGACGAAGGAGTGAAAGCGACATTCGGGATAGACCCTCTTCTGGTAGCGGAAGGAGGGTATGCAGATGATACAGTCAAAGAGGATCTTCTGGCAAAGTGTAGGGAAGATGAAAGGCTAGAAGAATGTTTGGAAATGGCACGAGTTGATGACGAGATGGGAATACTTGGAGCAGTCGTGGCGGTAGAAGTACTAGAATTAGGAGGAGGCGAGGGAGAAGAATCAGAAAAGGTCGAGGGGGCACGATTGGAATTAGATTCTTCAGGTAAAGTGGGGGTACCACTGGCACTGTTGGAACCACTAGTTGGTGGAGGAGTTAACACATTTGACGCAGTGAAATAACTATTACCACCAATCTTGTTAATTCCACTGCTTAGCGGAGGAGTTAAAGTATTGTTTGAATTAGTGAAAAAATTGCCAGAAGCTTTGCCTACATAGGAAGATCCACCAAATTCGTAAGCAGGCATATTGTCTTGTTCTTCTTCTTCATCTTCTTCGTTCATGGAAACTAAGATAGATGCGGCTTCTAGAAGCTGAACTTGTTGATGCTTGGAAATGAGCAGCTTAGAAGTAACATTCCATTCCGGGGTGTGTTCCCATAAATGCTTGGCAAGAGACGAAACATGTTTATAACCTTTTCCACAAGCTTGACATTTAAGTTCCTCTTTAAGACGACCAGTTTCGCCTTCAGAAATTCTTCTGGCAACAAATTTACGGGACAAAGTAGGAAAGTTCTGAGGGGATCCAGCAATCCCTAAAGGTTGTTGAGAATTTGCTTGAGAATTTGGTTGTTGGTACAGATATGGTTGTGATTGTGATAGTTGTGGAGGAGTTGAATGTGCTTGTTGGTTGGTAGAGTTTTGAACAGCAATTTTATAATATGGGACATTAGAATTTGTTGGTGGCGGTTGATGGGGTGAAATAGTTGGACTTGGACTAGAAGTTGGAGACGGTGATATTCCAGAGGCATTATTTGAATTAGAGTTCTGTCTCTCATGTCTTGGATGATATCCATTCAGTCCTGAAGTTATAGATGTTGGAACAGAGGATGATAAATATTTTGCCTCTTCATGACGATGATTATGATGGTGGTGAGGGGCATGAATAGAAGTTTTTTGTTGAACAAATGCCATGATTAGAGATAGTTAATTGAGTAGGCAAGATCAAAAGATTATTCGAATTCACCACCAAACTATAAGATGATTACAATTTTCATAAAATTCTGATGGATATTGATTTGGCGATGAAAATATAATCAAAAAAAAGATGTTAATCAAATTTGTAAAGATCAGATATTATTAGTAGAATATGACCAATTATTGATATACTGACGGATATGATCAGTTTATTTTTAGTGGTGGAGTACAAATAGTGTTTTGGTGAAAATTTCTAAAAATTTCAATAAAGTCTTTTATAAAATCTTTTCTTAAAATATAATAAAAAAAATAATTATCAACCTCTATTCTAAGTGTTTGTATGTTAAATAAATTATTTTAATTTTTTTTTCGGATTCGGTGAAATTAACTTTTTTTGGGTGAGTCGCATCATTTCCATATTCTCTTAAACACTTTTCGACCCGCGTCTATAATTTTGCCGCACTAGAAATATTGAACTGAGTCTTGCCTCTAACCAAAAGAGAGGTTGAAATACCCCTCCACCTGGAGAATAGGGATTATCGGAAGGTGACATGAAGCGGAATATTCGTATAATAATATATCTAATATTATAGTTATTATATATTTAATTGATAATATTTTGGATAGTTTATACAACCAACAACCAACAACCGTAACCACAATAACCTCAACCAAGACATTATTCCCTCCGCTTCTCTCCCATCTAATCTTTTACACTGGCACAGTCTGTACCAGTCTGTATACTGTACACTGATAACGTGCACACGTCCAATTTCCTATTCATTCGTAGCAACCTCAGCGATTAAACATCCCAAACCCTCTGCATACTCCCCGCCATAAAAAATTTTCAATATATTTCCAGCCAGAATTTTAATTATCAATTTGGAAGGTAAAGGAAAAGAAAAGTTTGTGTTGACCATTAGTTAGGCTTTTCTTTTTAGAATTCTTGATTGGGTGAACAGCACGTGAATGAGCGACATCTTAATTTACCCAGGCCTACCTTCTGAGTACCCAACTGTGGTTGGCCAATAGGCGGATGACAGAAAGGGGGAGTGTGGCCTCACTTATTGTTTTCAATATTTGGGGTATAGCTGGAGGTTCTGGCTTAGTTTTGCCATGCGCTGGCCGGGCCGGGCTTGATATATAGCATAACTTGGCTTTTGTCTATATCAGATGATGTACTAGATTTCACTCTTAGCTTCTCTAATATTCAGTAGGCATTCTGGCTCAGAATAGATTGGTACTTTTGCGCTATATACTGACCGGCAAGATTGCAATCCTAATAACCAAGTTTAGGGTTTGACAGATAAACGGTGAATGGATGCAAACCCAACTAACATTATCGGATATATCTACGGACGATCTAATGACCTAGCCCACACTGTAATAAGTTGAAGGCAGCAATCTGATTCAGGCAACCCTAATAGTGACAGCTAAAAACGGCATGAACAATAAGAGGTGGATGTCGGGTCGGACACGGGGCATCTTTCTTCAGCCGTGTTTGAATATAATTTCAATAAACGTAGTGGGTAGAAAGGGGTCTATTACCATATCATGCCTCAGAAAAAGTTAAACATTTGACCAAGCAAAGGACAATTGTCTACTGAGTCCCATTGGTTCTATGAAGATATTGATACTACTCCACCATATACTGCATGGGTGAGAACAATAATTAATGCATAATATCAACAATAGTACTGGTTTCGAAGATACTGCCATATATAAATTTGTCCACCTAGTCGTAGTGTAGTCGGCTGCCACGTGTCGATGATATTGAATAATCTATATAGCTGATGCCACCATTATACAATTGTTCCTATCATTAGTGAATCCCGTATACGCCGGCTTTCGGGCTGTTCTCGCCTATAAGAATTTTATGATTATTTTGAAGGGAATTTAAATAGTCGTAATATGCTGTGAACTATAGCATTAGTCCTTCAAACTATCCGATTTTGACAGCCTAACGCCTCACATCTCTAACGAGATCGTGTGTGACGAAAGCGGCAGATTCAGGGGTAGCCCTTACCTCAGCTTACTTTGATTTGGAAGAATTGACACGATCCCTTAGTATATTAACAGATCGATAATACGCGACTAAGAATATAGGAATGATTTTATCATAACTACGACTGAGAGATTAGATTGCTGGCAATTATCTACTATGCATCTCCAAACACCACTCATTACGGCAGCGTCGTTTATTAGGACAACACTTAGCGGAGAATAGAAGTGAACTAGGCAATATAAATACGAAGAGACAAAGCGAGATTGCATTACAGTAGTAATACACTGCACAGAAAGTATTGCCTTCAGAGGTTGGTTAGATTTGCCGCCCAAGTTCCAAAATTAGTCCATAGATAGCTTTGAATAGGAGATATATTCTGAGGGAGTTATCAATATCAAAACATACAGCTGATGCAGTAATTCAGACCGCAATAGCGAAGTCAAAATCCTCATCACCTACGTTTTTTTTTTTTTGAGTGAGCATTATTAGAATAGTGCTGTGTTTTACCCCAACCCCAACATAAGCCTGCAACTCATCCATCCAATTACCCCTGAGAATTCTGGGAAATAGCGCCGTTCTAGACGCGTTCGTTCACACGGCTGTAATATCGTTGCTGCTTAATGAGTTGTTGTTTTGAGCGATCTTAATTATTTGTTTTTAAAAACATAACAAATAATACATACCTGTTAGCAGCAACAGCGAAGAAAATCTGGCTCTAACCACCCCAACTATCCGTTCACTTATCAACAAAATAACGAAATTAAATCGATAGAAAAAATAAAAGAATATTTTATTAATTTATAGTAAGTTCTTAGCACGAGCCATGCAAAACCTTCGCTGTGGAAATGCCCGATCATCTTCCTAACAATCATAGATGGCTGAATCTCGCCAGGAATTAGTTAACTGGGTCAATGATCTGTTACTGTTGGATATTACCAAAGTTGAGCAATGCGGAACAGGGGCAGTTTACTGTCAAATTTTTGATTCAATATTCTTGGACGTTCCTATGTCCAAAGTTCGATATGACGTCAACACAGAATATCAATACTTGAATAATTTCAAAGTTTTACAAAATACCTTGCTTAAACATAAAATCGATCGTGCAGTGCCAGTTGAGAGACTTGTAAAGTGTCGATTTCAAGATAATTTGGAATTTTTGCAATGGGTCAGAAAATTCTGGGATGGTAATTATCCAGGCCATGAATATGATCCATTATCAAGACGAAAGGCGGGACCTCTTCCAACTTCTGCAGGTAACAAAGTTAGTCCTGGAGCCAGCGGGACTGGTGTTGGTACTTCTTCTGCTTCTGGCAATAGAGTAGGTAGTAATCTCACTAGTATACGATCAACTTCGAGCACTGTGGCATCATCACGGAATGTTTCCAATGGTTCTTCTGCCTCTCGAAGACCGCCATCTGTTCAAAGAGCTACTCCAGGATTATCAGGTCCATCTTCCAGCTCATCTGCAGCCGCAATCAGACCCCTTAAAGAAAAAATTTCCGAATTAGAAGCAGAACATGAACAATTAGTGAATACAGTCGATATTCTCGAAACAGAGAGAAATTTTTATTATGATAAATTATTCAATATTGAACTATTAATACAGCAAGCAGTTGACGATTTGGATAAGACAAAATCTGGCAACAAAGATGTTAATGGTACTGCCGGCACGGCGAACGACCAAGAAAGTGAATCCACAGCTCCTGAAAGTAAGCTTACTGAAGATCTTGAAAAGCTATCGGTAGAAGACACATATGCAGCACTTGTCCGCGAGATTCAAACCATTTTATATAAGACCACTGAAGGATTTGAGATCCCCACTCAAGATTATGAAACGGAAGAGACATTTTAGGTACAAGTAATAATATAAGCTTCTCTTCAGTCGTATACTTTTTACTCCGGCTGCTGGATCCGCCCAGACCTTTAGCTCACTTTTGCTCGAATCTACGGATCTAGGCCAAGCCCAGTCGCCGAGCACAATTTAAGTTTAATTTTTAAATATTTTTTTATTTTTCTTTGGACATCAAAAAAATTTGCAGAAAATTTTTATTTTACATCACCCTTATAACAAAAAAGCAAAACATTCTTTTATTATATTATGTTGTTGGTTTTTTAAGCAGAGGCAGGAGCAGCTTCGGCAGCCCAGTCGTCAGCAGCAGCCCAGTCGGCAGCACCGGCACCAGCATCAGGTTGAACATCCCATTCTTCACCAGCAGCAGCAACCTCAGCAGGAGCGGCAGCAGTTTCTTCAGCAGCAGCTTCCTCCTCAGTAGCAGGAGCTTCAGCCTCTTCAGGATCTCTGTAGAAGTACAAATCGGGCATGACAGACCAAGCAGTTTGTCTGTCTGGGAGAACACCCTTAAGTCTAAGGACTTCACGGGCTAACAACCACCAGATGAGACCAATAGAGTGCTTAGACTTGTTGTTACAAGGAATAGCAACATCAACATACTCAGAAGGAGAGTCAGTATCAACAAGAGCAATGACGGGGATGTTGACATAAGAAGCTTCCTTGATAGCTTGAGCATCAGTACGAGGATCAGTGACGATGATCAATCTAGGTTCCTTGAAAGATCTTGTGATGTAATTTGTGAAGTTACCGGGAGTGAATCTGCCAGCAATGGCGGTACCACCAGTGTGGTTGGCGAACTTAAGAACAGCTCTTTGACCATAAGTACGGGCAGAGACAGCTACAACATCAGAAGCTCTGGGGACAGCAGCAATGATACGGGCAGCAAGAACAATCTTCTCCCAAGTCTTACCAATGTTAATGATGTTAACACCGTCGGGTCTGGTCTTGTAAACGTAAGGTTCATTGTGGACCTAAAAGGTGAGTTAGTTATGTTTACTAAATATTAGTTTGGAGGTGGGATTGAAGAATGGATGGGTTGATAAGAAAACAATGATATTGCTAATGAATGAAATATGAAATATCTGGTTGATTGTTGGCAAATCGATAGCTATAAATCCATAGAAACCTATTAACATAAATCACTTGTATAATAGATTGTCGATATACAATAATCTTGTTGTTCATCAGCTCATTTCGCATTCATCTAATCACATCCCTCCCTCCATTCAATCCTCAATCATCAACATACTTGGACGTTCTTGGAACCAAGGTGAACTTGAGCAGCCAACAAAAGTTGGGCGTCTTCTTGAGTAAGATCAAACAGCTTGTCGGACATTATTCCTATTGACTGTGTATATGTGTCGGCGTAGTTGTCGAGCAATAACGGTGAAGGGGATTTTGGAATATGAGTACGGTCGATGGTTTTGGAAAATTGAGTCTCTCTATTGTTGAAAGAGTGGTTGAGATGCATCTTTGGATGATTTGGGTAATGGGGTTAGGTGTTAGTGGGAAACTGGCAGAGGGTTATTGGGTGACTGTTGTATTCCATAATAGGAAAGAGATGATAAGAGACAAAGTTTGGTCATGTGATGATCTAGGAGTGTTAAAAGATAGTGGTTAGGATTATTTATGAATGATCTTGGCCCAGATTAATTGGTAGATAAATGTGAGAGCAGTAACAGCTACGGGACGATTTCTAAGTGGCTCATTGGTTGTTTGACAGTTCTCTCATTCGGATTTGGTTAAAGCAGTATATCAAATGGTGACTATTTGTATAGCAAAGATTATATAAACTCAAGCTGGCAATGAGAATAGTTAGTATACGAAGCTTAGATGGTGGAGATTAGTTTTCCTCCGCTATTCTAGAAAAGATGCGTAGTAGGGGAGTTATTAAATGAACCCTTGCCTTCAGTCGTTATGGCCGTTCATTTACTATGCTCATGCTCATGTATGAAGGTACTCTCTCTGTGGGATGCGTTACATCAAGCGATCTTCACAGATGAAACCTCCCAATACTAATCTGGTAATATATAAACAAGAAGCTTCAGCGTCGCACAGCCCAGACGACAAAAACCGTGTAGTACATTTAGACGGATAAAATATTTCCAGAAGGCAGAATCTAGATTGATAACATAAAAATAAATGTTGTTCGAGCTGCATAACTATATAATTGCACCGGTCACAGTCAGATGATCATGTTGAGATGTTATCCTGAGATCCTACGATTGTAAGAAGCCAAGACTTGATTTCTTTAGCTACACTGTTATTGATTCTAGACCGTCGTAATCAATTTTTAACTTTTCGGCAATTACAATTGTCTCAGACAGGCATGGTGGTTGAACTCTGCTATAATCCGATACCAAGCAGATAATTTTGGCCATACAGAATCACACGGAAGGCATCTGTTACCCTCCCATCTCCACAACTACCGTATCGCCATAGGCTTGCAGATGTTTAATCATACGTCAAAACAGATCGACACTTACATTGACCGCACCAAAACAACCATATGCCGTCAGAATATTATTATCTTACATTCCAACACAACCTCACAAAGATCTCAAAGCTTAACGTTTAGTTTAGTGTGGTTAATCTAAATAGTGAACCTTATCCTCAATAAAGACGTTACAACATACAGACATTGATCAGACATAGATCATATAACCAGTGAGTGTCATCCACCTGCCGCTTTCTATCTAGGCATAATTCTCTTTCACACCCCCTCAAGCTGTCTGCATAAATGGTGGTGATATCGCATCTAATAACACCTTTCAACTACATTTACTAATACAAATCAATATAACTTATTGCATATGACCTTAACTGGATGTAACTCTCTGACACGTCGGCATACTACATCGCTAAGACTTCAGCTTAAGCGCTAATTTTAACTATTCATTAACTTTACTCAGTGGGTGCGGGTCAAATAATATATTTTATTTTTATATTTGGAAAACATGACGAGTGGTGCAGAAGATGATGGTGTTGATACCCCTATTTTCAGTTTATCATCAACTCCTTTTTCATCAAAATCCTCACTAATATCATCAACTCCACAGTCGCCATCTTTAGTTCTTGATAAAATCCCAATACTTCCTCCTCCTAAAAGAGTAAGAAGAGCAGAGACAATATCATTACCATCCACCCCCAGGTATAACAGGATAGGTGGTGGTAGGAATTCTATATCAGAGATTGGAACTGGGAAATTAGAATTTGGTATTGGTGATAACCAGACGTTAACACCAACTTCGTTATCTCTAAATAATTCAACTGTCAATAGCCCACTTAAACCACCTCAAAGACCCAGATTATTTACTAATAATCAATTCATCATTAGATCTACTTCCCCGGACGCCTCATCACTTTCGTCACCAAACCTAGAAACAGATTTATTAGATATCGACAGTTCTTCCTCCGATATGTCTGATTTTTCAATAACTGCATTCAACAAATCAACAACTCTTTCTCCTCCGTCATTCCTCTTTGGAATTGTGGTTGGATTTATTTTGGTATTTTTGAAACCAACTCTTGAGTTTTATATGGAAATTGGTGCTAGAGCTATGCTTGTAATTTTGAAGCATTCATTAATTTGGGGGTCAATGGGTTTGATTATTTATGGATTAATTAAATTTTTAGTTCAGGGGACTGCAACCAACAGTGGTAATACGTCCACGCCTACAGCTACCTCAGCTTCAAGTGCCTTATCTTACTCTCCACCAACTATATCTTCCCCAGTATTCAAGCATTCGTCATCCTACTCATCAACCACTTCATCCTCATCCACCTCGTCATCTCCTAGATTACACAGGAAATACTCCAACGAATCATTTTCTTCTAATTCATCAGCAGCAAGTTCCACCTCATCAAACTCATCAATTGATGATAAATACTCTTACCGTCCATACAGTTCACGCCCGCATAAATCCTCCGATGATCATCTTGAAATCATTAGTGGAGAAGACATATCAATTCTTGAAAAACCTATTGGTCAAAGTGCATTCAGACTCCCAAGAAAAGACTATGGAGCTCATCTAACCATCTACTAATCCTATATAATTCGCATCTCATTACATCGCATTTACCTTCTCCCCATTACTTCTTCCTCCTCTCTGCGGAATACCAGGCTCTGCCTGGACATCGCACTCTCCTTCAGTTGCAATTTTTTTAAACAGTTAGTCTTTTAAACTATGAATACATTAACAATAAAAAGAAGAATTCCAAAAAATAACATCAAAAGCGGACCAATCTCTTATGTACATATTTTTATTTTAAAATTTCCTCCTCTCGTCATCTTCAGTCGTGTGATTTGTAAAAAATGGGGGGATGTAGTCCAATATTTTTCATGAGCTTTTTTTTCGGTAATTGTTGATAATTAAATTTTTATTTTTTTTGATGATTTTTTTCTAAATAAAAACTAATTTAAAAGACCTCACCTTGAACAGATGGAACTTTAAAAACAACTTGCTTACCAGTCAACTTGTTGTAAACAGATTGGAAAGAATCAAGCTTGTGTTCCAAAGTAGTGATATCCTTAGAGTCCAAAATAATCTTTTGGAGCTTAACACCACCAACTTGGAATCTAGTACGCTTACCAATGATCTCAGTAGGGAAAACAAGATCTTCGAGGAGAGCATCATGAACAGCATTCAAAGTTCTAGATCTAGGTCTCTTTTGAGTTTGTCTGGATCTACGACCAGGCTTGGGTAAAATACGTCTCTCAGCAAGGAAAATGACATAACGGTCAGAGAATTTCTTTTCGAGTTCACGGGTGAGTCTTTGTTGAACCTTGTGGAAAGAAGTGAGAGAAGGAACGGGGACAAAGACGACAATGGCCTTCTTACCACCGGAAACTTCGATTTCACGAACGGCCTTGAATTGAAGAGGTCTGAGGTCAGCCTTTAAGTCGGCAGAGGAGTTCTCAAGGTCGATGAAAGCTTGAGCAACTTGAAGTTCGAGCTCAGTAGGCTCAGATTTGAGGACTTTATTGGCAGCAGACATTTTGAATTATTTGGTAAAACACACAACAAGTTGTCGGACTGACGTTTCGATGTTATGAACTTGATTAATTTGTCACTGTTGGGTGGTCCTTCCACTCTGCGTACGCGTACAGATTTGTGTGTATTTTGAGTGGGTATTGACCGAGAAATATATTCCTAATTAAGTAATCTGTGACTGTTGGGAGAAAGTTACTTGTTTGGGTTAGGGTAGTTGTTGCTATCGTCTGTATAGGGCCGTGAGGGTGATTGATGTAAAGGGAGAAATGCCAGGCTCTGGAGGTTGGATTCCGACCAGATCCGTCCGTCCGCTGAGGGGAGAATAAATAGATATTTAGCGTTTACCAGAGGACTCTTCATTTCTCCGCGGAGCGGAGCAACGGGTCTGGGCGGAGCCCAGCCGCCGGAGGCAGATGATATGGCGCGGAAGAATGATAGCCATTTATGCTGGCAGATAATGCAAGGTGATAACAGCCGTACATGACTGGAATCGTAAATCACAGCCAAGAAAACTATATTGATATTTCTTATTCTATTAACAAAATCTATTAGCAAAAGTATAACCTGTATACACAATAATATAAAATGATTTTAAAAAGCAACTCCAAATACAAAGGAGACAAGAATAATTGCTACAGCACTCATTGAATTAGTAGACAATAGTTCGGGAATTGCTAGGCGACCAGCAGTACTCTTGGATGTTTTACTAGGCTGAGCACTAGACGTAGCAGAGCTGCTACCAGAAGCAGAAGCAGATGCATCGGTATCGTTACTACTATCACTGGATCCTCCCCATTGAGTTGATGCTCCGTTAAGACCAAGACCAGCACCGGCTCCATTCTTTATGTAAGTCTCAGCACCTTGAGGAAGAGCAGGGAGATCAGCATTAGGATCAACTTCCCAAAGTCCTTTAGCGTAAGCAGGACAATTGGCTGGTTGATTGCTGGTGGTAGCACCACCATTACCAGATGGATCGCTATACTTGGCTAATTGAGACTTTAAAGCACTATAATCAGAAAGTGTTGTAACATTATCACCATTGATTTTAACTAATCCATAGTCATTTCCTTCTTCGCTATATTCATAAACAAGACCTCCAGAATAAACAGATGTCATTTCTGTATTATAAATAGCAGAGATTTCTGGGAAAACTCGAGGTTGAACAGTATTACACCCGTATTCAGAAAAGAATAATGGAATAGAATAATTGCCATAAGCCTGAACATTAGCTTGATAACCAGAAATGCCGAATGATGAAGCAGGTCCACACCAAGAATAATCATTCATACCAAACATATCAATACGTACATCATCATCACCACAATTGAAATATTCCATTTGTTGCCATCTATTTTCGGAAATATCAGCAGCTGAATAACCAACAGGAATAGCACGAGATGATTGTGCTTTAATATAACTCTTCATATCACGAACAACTGCCTTAACATAAGGAGCAGGTTCAGTAGTATTAACACTATTGATTACCTCGTTACCAGCAAAAAATCCCAGAACATTTTCATATCCTTTGAATGCATCAATAGTAGCAAATACTGCTTGCAAATAAGCAGCATTATAAGAAGGAGCAGGATCATTACGATTGATTGAATTTTTTGGTGTATTAACATCTAAAAGAAGGTAAATACCTGCATCATCAAGTTCTTTCATACATTCATCATGGTTTGCAGAGTTATCAATGGTATAGACACGAATAGTATTCAAACCAAGATCCTTGAAATAGGGGATATCTCTTTTACAGTTGTCAGCATCAGCGAGTGGATCAATAGCTTTTGAGGAACCACCGGGTTGGTAATCTACACCACGGATGTAAAAACGGTCATTGCCTTGATAAAATGCGTTACCATTGATTGTGATTGATTCTAAAGATGATACAACGGAAGCTAAGCAGATAGCAGCTGATAAAAGATAGGAGGTCGATTTCATTTTAGTCGATTTTGAGTTGAATAATTTTTTTTTATTTTAGTTGTTTTTGTTGATTTATTATGTTTTCGGAAGTAATGTTATTCAAACTAAGAACGTTCAAAAAAGATATTGTTTTTTATTGTACTCCTGTTCGTTTGTTGAAAACCAGCTTCAACAGTTTGTAAACTAAAGTTTGAGATTTTAACGAATTAGCCTATTTAGTTCTGTTTTTGTTAAAATGATAAATCGACTTTCTGATATATTTATATTTAGAACATGATGCCCTGATCCCTGATCCTATTTTGTGTGTTACAAAATAAGACGTCTCGGAATGCATAGGATTTTTTTACACATTGCCTAATTCAATCAAACGCCGCACATATCAGTTCCATTTTTTGTTTATGCTACCCCCTTTTCAATGCATATTTTATATTCTAAAATGGAGGTAAAATTCTTGTATGACAATTCAATTGATACAGAGTGTAGAGATGAGAGATGAAGAAGATTATTCAGAAACTGTATTTACTTGTAACCATCATGATCTTGATCTTGTTGTCAAAAACCGATTAGTTTACAGATCCAACGCTAATTTTATCTTACAGTTAAACGCTACCTTTTTTAGATGTTAGGTAAAGATAGATCGGACAATCTTTTGACTACATATTTGCCGCGTACTGTTGCAACCTTGCAGCCGCGCTTGAGTTCTGACGGTTTCGTGGTACGTCCTTTTCCACCAATGTCGCTAAGAAGAGGCTGAGCAAAAACTCAAGCTTAGCAGTCTCTTTGTAGCTGCCTAAACATTGTACATCAATACCCCAATAAATTATGTTTTTATAAACATTGCTTTAGCAATAGGTCCAGCGGGCAGTGTATTTTCATATATGTAGATTGCTGAGCTAGAAAAAAAGCTACCCCTGACTATCAATTGATGATCAACCACGGGCAATCATCCATTATGACGTCGATTAGAGTCGTTGTTGCAGAATATTGATCTCGGGCGAGATGCGATCTGGAAATTCTCTCTATCCCAAGCGCGACAGGCGGCCCAGCCATTGAAGACAATCCAGGTACATAAGTAAGTACATCATTATATACCTATATTTGCTTAGATGTTTTGAGATAGTATTGTATTTAAATAGATAAAGTATCTAACGTCACACCCTTGATGATCAACAAATGTCTTAGTCAGCATTTGGTTCCTCACTTAAAGTTAGGGGGACGTTAGATTGATTGTCGATAATGTCCGCGGTGTTCGGTGCAGAATCATCCACAGACTCAGGCTCGTTAGACTCGAAAGTTCCCTTTTTTGCTCCAGAAGGTAGAACATTAGTCTCCAGATCAGCTTCTGACTGTAATGGCACATTCTTTTCGTGATCAACTTCATCCCTCCCCTGACCAACAACGCCCTCGTGAACTAGATCATTCTCTTGAATTGGGTCAGAATCAGGGACTACCTCTTGCTGCTGTTCTTGTTCACCATTGGTGCCAATTTCAGGTTCAGAACCCTTTTCCTCCTCCTGGATGGATCGCTCTTCGTCTTTCTCGTCAGTCTTAGTGCTCTGCTTACCTTCTAATTCCTTCTCTAACTTATTCTCAGACTCAAGCTCAGGCTTGCCTTCAGGCTCTGTCTGAAGAGTAGCCTCTTGCTCGGCATTAGATACATCTTTAACGTTCTCTTCATGCTCAGGACTAATATCTTTTCCTTCCTGAATTGATTCTTCCTGAGTGACTTCAGAACTAGAGCTTTCGTTTGGAACTGCAGGTTCACCCGATTCAACTTCTCTCTCTGTAGATTCTTTAAGCAATTCCTCCTCCTCAGAAAGTTCGGGTTCCTTTTCCGCTCCCTTTTCTTTCTCCTTCAACCTATCAACATTCTCCTTCCCGATCTCTACCGATTCCACTTCCCAGATATGATCAATTACCACACTGAATTCAGACTTAGCACTGGCAGGTAAACGACGACCTTTAGGCCCTTTCGCTCGAGACCTACGAATGTCACCGGAGCCCGTAGCGGGAACAGAACTTGATTCATCATTAGATGGTTTGCCATCTTTCGAAATTTGATCAGCTTCTTCTCCATCCTCTGGAACTGACTTAACAGGGAAACCACCTAGAGGTGGAGGACCTCTAGCCATTAAATTATTAAGATCGCTAAATAACGATGCTCTCAGTGAACCGATTTTCGATCCGACTGGGGGTGGTTTAGGCTTTGGCTTAGATGCAACCGATTCAGCAGTTGCGGCCATGAATGATGCAGCAATCTTCGAGGTTGGCCTAGCAGGAACAATCGGTTTCGCTTTAGGGATAGGGGCATGAGATGGATAATTATCAGGTTTTTGAGGTCTCTGGAGTGGTCTTGGAGGGACCTTAGCAATAGGATGTATTTGTTCATCGGGTCCGGTTGGAGAACTAGACGATTCAACTGGAGTTTCATCCTTTGATATTTCTGTCTGACTCTGAGATTCCGGAGTTGCAGATTGGCTCTTATCATCCTTCTGAGGTCCGGGACGTTGTGGGATACTCGGGTAAGATGAAACAGAGGTTTGCGTATTGGAAGAAATTTCTGTGGAGTTTCCATCGTCGATCACTTTCTGGGGTCGAGGTGGGACTACCGGTTCCGATGAAGCCTGTCTCGATGAAATCGGTCTAGATGGAATCGGCGGCAATTTGGACTCCAGTGAAATTTCTCTGGAAGCAGCTGGCCTCGCTGGAATAGAAGGTAATTCAGTTGTAGACGAATTTTCTCTTGATGCAGTTGGTTTGGAGAGGATGACTGTCTCCTCAACTTCTGTAGAATCAAGAGCTGGGGTCTCACTATCGGCTGAGGTAGCAGATGGTTTAGAAGGAATCGCAGCTATTTCAACATCAGCTTCAGAAGTAAGAGTTCTTTCAGACGAGGGCCTAGAAGGGACCACTGGTATCTCGGGCTTAGATGATGACTCTTCAATCTCAACTTCATCAGCTTTCTCATCACGCGTAGATTCGGGTTCGACAGGAAGTACAGGTACTGTTTCTGGTATGGATTTCTCCTCAGTTTTCTGCTCTGAGGTACTAGATGGCAACTTAGGCTCGACTAGTGTTTCTGTAGCTTCTGGCGCTTCTGGCGCTTCTGGCATGGAAGGAATAACTTGCTCTTTAACGATATCTGGAGCATGTTTAGATAGATCTTCTTCAATTGGCAGGGTACGCGCAGGTCTGGAAGGGGAAGCTGCTACTTCGGCTTCAGCTACTTGACTATCTGTAGGTAGATTTTCTTCAGCTACGGCTTCTTCTTTCATCACCGGAGTATCTGTCGAGAAGTCTTCCTCAGCTGGTTGTGTATTAGAGGTCCCGGCTAGCAGAACTTCGGATTCCACTGCTGGAGTACTTGTAGATACATGCTCCTCAGCCGTTTGAATACGCGCTGGCCTAGAGGGGACAACGGGCACGACATGATCCAACACTGTTTCATTTGATGGTTCTAATGTAGATCTCGATTTATCATCTGTACTCAGAACATCTTCTACTGGCTGGGTACGAGTCGGCCTAATGGGGATAAGTGGCACCCCATCATTTGTAGATATAGGTACTTTAATAGACTCTTCCTCGGGAAGATATGCTTGTTGCTCATCTTCATTAGTTATTTCGCCAAGTGGCAAAGTTTGTTGAAGTGGGGCTGCAGACGTAGCTACTTGGGCCGCTTCTGAATGGATACTATTATCCTCTGCCAGGGAAAGTACGGCGACTGGTTCAGGTACTGCTTCCAGGACAGACGAAGTACTTTCGTCTAGTGTACTCTCGGTGTTATTAGAAGGAGTTCCAGAATTGGTCCTAGAAGTAGGTCGCCTGGGGACAATCGGGACAGGTGATGCAAAACCTTTTTCAGAGGATACATCTTCAAGAGCAACTGGTAGAGAGATAGTTTCGGGGGATGCAGAATTCACCTTAGACGGTCTGTCTGGTACTACCGGAATCGAATTAGAAACAATGGAAGCTGCCGATGATGCAGAGGATGGTGCTGGGCTCACGGATGAATTTTTATTAGGTCGTCTAGGAATTTGAGGAATAGTAGCTGATGACTATCAAATTGTTAGGGTTTAAAAGAGTTGATATTTTTTGGGAATTGGACAAATACGGTCTGGTCAAGAGTCTAGAAAGTGGTGAAGATAACAGTTTATCAAGCATAAAACTTACAGGTGAACCTTCCTTTGCAGGTCTAGCAGGAATTGAAGGAATATTCGGAGAATCTGCCATGATATCAACTAAGCCCTCAACAAGAGAAGCAATTGAGAAGTGAATATAGCGTCTGGTCTGGGTGTAGGTGTTTCACGTCTGACCTGGGGTTGATGGGAACATGTAAGGCATAAAGTGATCGACAACAGTGACTTGGCACGTGACTAATAATGATGGTATTGCGAGTTGACAACATTTTAACACCTTAATAATAATCTTAATTACTAAATTAATAAAATATAAATACAGTGTCTCTTCTAAAGCTTAGCTACTTCTAATTTTTGTCCAACTTGACGGCATAATTCAAGAACACGATCATTAATTCCGGGAATCAGATTATGCCTAAGAGGTCGATTACGTGCCATGGCTATAGCTTCTGAATAATCATATAACTTGCCTTCGGGCATAACATGTCCACTTTTATCCAATTTAGGCATCCATTGTTTAGAAAGACTAACATCTGCCTTATGATGTTCATTAACATGACGAACCAAAATTCCTTGTTGTTCAAAATATTGAAATGCATCCTTAAGCATTTCCTTGTTAACTGCTTCATAATGAGCAATAGCTCCTTCATGATATAAAGTCTTTGCAAGAGTTTGTGCCATATTATAGAATAGATTAACTGGCACTCTTCTATAAGGCGCTAATGCAAAAAGTGTTATTGAGGCAGTCCAATATCCATCAATAAATGGCCATAATAAATAACAATAGAAATCAAAAAGCTCCCCTCCTTTAATCATTTCAGCGTTTGAAATTTCAACTGTATCGCTTGATTCATCTTGAACAGTTAATATTCCCTGTGACTGAAGACTATTCAATGTATCAGTAATATTACTTTCCAATCCATCGGGTTTAAATACAAATTCACCAGCTAATAAGGTAGATAAAAATTGTACTTGTGAATGAACAGCCGTTTTAGATACTCTAACATTACCAGTACGGCGGATTTGAGTGAAAATAGCAACTGAAACAATTGATTCAGAAATGAATAAATGAATAACTTGATTACGATAGTAACTGAGTCGGAATGGATCTTTAGGGTAATAAGTACTTTCAAGTAACCCTTTTTCCTCAATACCAACAAGATCAGTACCTAACACACGCAAAGCATTTTGAATAACTGCTGGGGTATCTTTAAAATGCGGATCTTTACCACTATTATTAGCAGTTAAAGTACCGATTCTACCGCCTGCATCGTGAACTTTGGTAATTAACCAATTAATTCTACGAATTAACTGATTCATACTCAATCCTCGATCAGAACAAGTTAATAAAATAGTACCTACCAATGATGTTGGCATAACAACAGACACGTCATTAATATCAGATAGTACTCTATATCCTAGAGATCTTAAAACTTTAGTATGTGTTGAAGTATCAAGTGGCCTTTCCAAAGGGAAACTGAAAGCTCTAATATCAGGATCTGATGATAATTGATCGATTATCCACCCTTTCAGAGACCATGGATCTTGAAATCTGACATCAATACGACCCATTCGAAGAGATAAAACTTTACGGGAATCTAAGAAACTCAAAAGTGATTCCTGGATTTTTTCTTTGCCCAATAGCTCGGTAGCATAAGAATTAGCTTCTACGACCTTATCATATTGGGTTGAAACAGGGCAGATCCAGGCATCCTCAACATGTCCACTCAAAATAGAATCTAAGATATACTTTAAAATACCAAATTTAGGCGGTAAAAGTTTTCCCGACCTTGATCTAGTACCTTCAATAAAACACTGAAGATTATATCCTTCTTTGAGTATCGTTTCAAGGTATGATTGGATAACTCCCTGATATAAATAATCTTGAGACCAATTTCCTCTTCTAATAAACATTGCACCAACTTGTTTCAGACAATATCCAACTACTGCAAAATTTAAATTTTCACCAGCAACTACAACCGGCAACGAAACTCCAATTCGGAAACAAATAAATTGCATAGCCATATAATCAAAGTGAGATTTATGACATGGTAAAAATATCAAACTTTGCTTTTTATCTTGTAATTCTTTCGCCTTTGCTTTAATTCTATTAACTTCCTCGGAATTGATGTGAACTCCTTGATGATAACATCTAGCGAAAATTTGGCCAACAACAAAGTACATAAATTTCAGAATTGATTTATGATCATAAGTAACCATGCATTTAGATATTAAATCTTCTGCGATGGATGAGAGCCAGCTAGTTAATTCCTGTTTCCTTGATGCTCTCTGGTTCGCAGTTAATATCCAACTTTGCTCCTTTTGCATTCTAATACCAACGAGATCATTGATTCGTTTTTGAAGCACTCTATGATTAAGTGTTCTACGAATCATATCTTCAGTAATGTCTGGATAGTAAAGTTGATGACCAATATATTCATCGTAGCCACGCCAGGAAGACCCAGATATGTGTAGATTTAAATTTTTAATAAATTGAACAGGATCTTTTCTAAATCGAATCATATCAGAAACGATATTCATTTCCTCCTTATTATCGGAGGAAGGTTCAAGAATATCGACATCAACCATTCTAGAGACGTGACTACAATAAGTAACAAATTAGCTTATACAAATAGTTCAACAGTGTCTATGTTTTGTTGGAAATCACTCACTCTAGTTCTAACGAAAGTGATTCAAATTCTAATGTTTGCGCAAGTTCACATTTACTATTGCTCGTTTCTGCCTCGGTCGATTCATGCGGCGAATGCTAAAATACAGTCGTGATAACTGTTGATTTCTTCTTTAAAATCGGCTAAAAGTTGAAGCGCCTGTCTCTTAACTTAATTAAATAGTTTCACTCGTATACTGAAAATTCGCAACAATTTGCGTCTAACTTTCGGTAAAATGTGGAGGATTTACCGATGTTTGTTGGGTATGCTGATTGGGAGATGCTTCGTCCGTTGGGGAAATGGTGGGGAAATAAACACCTGCCTGCAGAAGCGTTTATAGGAGGAGGATACTTTAGGCTGAAAAGATTACAGAGTCGAAAGTATTTTTAAGAGTTTTAGTATCAGCATCGACTGGCATAATTCTTAGAATGGAGAGTTAACTTTTACTGTAGGAGATATTTAATTTAGAGTTAAAAAGCCACTAGGCTATTTGTTGTTAGTAGCAAAGTGTATGCCGGACTTGGAAATTGCCATTTCTATCTAACAGCCTACGTGAAGCGATGAAAATAATATCTCAAATTCTTTTTGAGTTGAGAATTTATTTTGTTTAGATCTAGATGGTATAATATGGCCTGTTCAATTTAAGTTAACTAAAGAAAGGCAACCTCCTTATTCTTTTCGGTTACCTACAGCGATACACTACGTAAATAGCACCCTCACTGGATCAGGCCTCAATAGATAGCTTACAACTTTCCGTGGTACTTGTATTAGTAGGCGATGAAAAGTCCATAGATCCGTTTAATCAATATCAGATATTATCACTCAAATGAATTTATGCCCCAGCTGAAATACTAACCCTCATCAAAACCCTGCATAAAGGGCAAGGTAGTCCATGATTTGCATTGTGAGGACTTGTTAAGGATTGTATAATACCCCCACATGCTTAACCGTTCGCCTTGATTTTTCGCTAGATGTATCTCCCTACCCCCACAGCAAACCATTATTCCGACTATGGAATTGTGGTGAGCACCGTCGATTAAATTTAAACGGAATTTTGCAATTGAAAACTCAAAGATTGGTATGGTTTATTTACGGAGGTAACAAGTTAAATAGTGGCACCATTTTCATTTCAGACTCAGTTTACGTATCGCAATTCGCAACCGAAGGGCATATCTAAAAACACCATCATGATTCAAATCAAAAATCGTCAACTTTTTATTAACAATTCTCCATTCCTTGTCAGAGGAGGAGAACTCCAAAATTCATCAATGAGCTCAGCGGCTCATATGAAATCAATTTGGAAAACTCTCAAAAGTTGGAATCTAAATACTGTGTTAGGAGCAGTTACTTGGGATCAAATAGAACCAGAAGAAGGTAAATTTGATTTCAGAGAACTAGACGCATGCCTTGAAGATGCAAGATCAGCTGGACTGAAACTTATTATTCTTTGGTTTGGTGCTTTCAAAAATGGAATGTCCTCTTATGCTCCGTCATGGGTGAAAGCGGATCCAGTAAGATTCCCACGGGTAGTTCTAAAACAGTCTGATGGAAAGTTAGAATTTGCAGAGGTGTTATCTATTCTAGGGGAGGGTGAAACAAGATCTGCTGATTCTCTTGCGTTTTCTCGACTCATGGCACATATTCGAGAAATCGACGAGACACATGCTACCGTGATCATGGTTCAATGTGAAAATGAGGTTGGCATACTGAAGGATTCTATCGATCGTAGTAAATCAGCGGTTGAGAAATTCGAAGACCGTGTACCAGAAGAATTGCTAGGGTTCCTCGACAAAGAATGGAATTCTCTACACCCATTGTTCAAGGAAAAATTCACCAAACCAATGACCAATATTAGTAGCAGTTGGAGTGAAGTCTTTGGTCCTGGTCCATTTACAGATGAATTATTCATGTCTTATCATTATGCAAAGTACGTGGACTACGTGGCATCTCAAGGGAGAAAGGAATATGATATTCCAATCTATACTAATGTGTGGCAAAACCAGTATGGCAGGAATGGTGCTGCCGCAGGAGGAGGACTTCCTGGAGAGTACCCTAGCGGTGGAGCTGTTGGTGGTGTATTGGACATTTGGCTGAAGTTTGCCCCCAATCTTGATTTCATTTCTCCTGATATATACTTGAATGACTATGATGAGAGGTGTCAGTGGTATACACATAAAAACCAGCCACTCTTCATTCCTGAGCAGAGACGTGACGAATATGGCGTAATCCGAATGTGGAGGGCCATTGGAGAATATCAAGCGATTGGTGCGTGTCCATTTGGTATAGATACTCTTGGTGAAGATCAGAATCCATGGAAGCAGCACTATAAGCTGTTAAAAGATATCGAGCCGTTGTTATGGACTGCGTATAGAGAACATCGACCAATAACTGGGTTCTTTTTTGACAAATTTGATCCTGAGACCGCATCGCAAGATGTTATTCGCTACTATTTTCCTAATTATATTGCAACTATTGAAAGGTGCCGTGTATTTGGAACTCCAGATGTAGGCTACGGAATGATTATAAATGATAAGGCTGATTCGTTTATTTTAGTAGGCTCTGGATATCAAGTTACATTCACTTCAAGAGATGAGAAGCTGCTGGCCGGTATCTCAGGAGTAGAAGAGATTAGTTTAGATGGTGGAAAATTCCAAACTTTACGACGGATGAATGGAGATGAGACACAATCAGGTTCTTGTGTGATGATGCCAAGTGATGACCCAGACTATGGTGATTTTCCAGTAGCCATAACTATTCCTGCTGGAAGTAAAATTGCCCAATTGAAGATTTATACCATTCCTCGTTTTGAAATGTAATTAGGTAAAAGTGTATTCGGTTATTTGGGCTACGGATGATAGCAGAATTGGATTAAATATGACGTCCATAGGGTTCATATAAATTTATTCAATATCGATAAATAAGATAGACTGAGAAATTCTGACGGGTACAGAGTATCTTAACCGGATAGAGATGAGAGCAATAAATGTTAGTAGGAACGCCATCAGTCAGCATATAAATAGTAATAGACTTGTGATAATCGCTTTAACCTTTGTCTCGCATGCTCAGACTATCCGTTTCCGCCAGGACTTCGGACGAGCTCTCTCTCCTAGTACCTGTATGCATCACATCAATCACCATCTTCGATACTTAAAGTAGCTCCATTACAATACAAACAAAAAATAGCCTTCTGCTACCCTATATAGTAGAAAAAACCTCAATACTTTCTCATAAGGCTTGTTCATTTCCATATACAGATTAATATCATATATAGTTTTATACTTATGCGTTAAAAATTGTAGAAGCCTAATAGTTTCTATGGCCTAAGGATTCCATCGCGGGTCCGTTTCTGAGATTATCCTTCTGCTGTCTAAAGATGTATAAGATCTAAACTTCATATGCGATAGGCTCAGCTCGCACTTTGTGATATGATAACCCCCTAAATATAAAATTAGTATTAAATTTGACAAACTCAATCCCCTAGAAGAACAGAGAAGGCCCCTCTAGAATCTTATCTCCTTCTCCTAACGGTTATCAGGCAATCAAGATCATTGTTTAGTGGTTTGTTTCAACACCGAATCGGTCAAAAATTTCGAGATTGTTTCGTGATGCCTTCGAAAAGTTAAAACGTCTTCCAGCACACAAACCATATTTAAGTTCAGGGAGTGTTACTGGTATGAACAACAGAAAAGCTTAGCTTAGCAATTTATTTAATCTTCCTTGTAACAAAAGTCCGTGCAGAAAAGGTCAATCTGAACCAGCGGATTCAATACAGGTGAACTCTACTAATGATTGCCAACCAGATATCGAATAATTTCCCAATCGAAATATATTGTCAAGACAATATTTGAGTTAAACGCAATAACGGTTTACGCATATAACTTCTCTTATTACCGAGCAAGCTTTTCAATAATAGATAAGGTTTAATACGATCTTTGAGAGGTACGGCATCACAGCTAGAAGGTAAGCCTCTTGACAGGAACTTGCAAATACCTGTTATCAGGAACTCAACACTCTTTTGATACAAACATTCGCAGCAGATGATACTTATGAGAGTAAGATCTGGAAATGGGATAATAATTATCATAGGCGATTTTTATCTCTGTTTTTGGCTCAGGTTCAACAAATAGAAATAAAAACTTGCTTTGGAAAGTATCAAGGTTCACTTTTTATGTTGTTTGATTAGTATCGGTTTCAAGAATCATAAGATTGTCAGCACGCTAACTCTCGAATGGTGCCAGTTTCAAGCAAATTACCCAAATACGTCAACCCGTTCTATTCCAGTTCAACATATTCAGGCTGTGTGAATGGTCATCCAGAAAAGTATAAAAGGAAGGAAATCGTACTTGTTTAATCATTAACATCTCATCATCTCAATACCTCACATTCATTCAGATTCAAATTGATTTACTTCTTGTATTCTCTCCAATCCTTTCAAATATGTTTTCTATGAAATCTCTTTTCGTTTTAGCTACTGCTTTACTTGCTGCTATCTCCCAATCTGCTCCTACTGAGAGCGGTGTTGTAAATGCTCTCAAGCAGGTTACACCCGAAGATCTCAGTGTTTTAACCTATTTCTTGACCGCTGGCATTCACAGAGTTATCCAACTTGCCCAAAATTCCTCCGATGATCAAACCGCTGTCTTGAAGAACTACGTTTCTTCAATTTCTTCAGGCATCGAATATATTAAGCAAGCCAAGGGTGATTCTAGTGTCCCAGCTCAATTGGACGGTGTCGTCGATTTCCTGAATAGCTATGTCGACAATTACAAGCCACCTTCGTCCAACAAGGCTCGTGCTTATGCTGCCACTGGTGCCCGCACTCACCAAGGTGGCCCCATTGGTGAGTCTGAGGGAACCAAAATGGTGGCTCCTCTTGCCAACGATATTAACGGTCTTTTGCAAAGCAACGGCGCTGCGAGCAGAATTTACAAGAACTTTGACATTTCTGATCACAATGCCGATGGCACTGTTGCGGCTCTTGGAAACATGCTTGCTCCTATCACTCTTGGTGCTAGCAAAGGGCTTTCTGACTACTTGCTTGGCCCTTCGGTTCAATCGTTTACTCATGGTACTTACGATGCCATTGCTCACATCGTTGGAGACCCTATTGATGGTTTGTTAGGTATTTCTAAGCTTTCGTCTGTTGATCATGCTCCTTCAGCCAAAGGTCATAAAGCTCAACAGGCCAATGCTCAACACCAAAACAAGGTCAAAGCCAACTAAGCTGACAAGAATATTTGCTTGCACTTTTCTTATTTTTAGATTTATTTTTAGATTTATTTTCTTTCTATAGTTGTTATTCTATTAGTTAATTCTGTATCAGATAGCTTTAGTGTTTTAATCAAAATATTATTTTTAATTATTGCTATTTTAGAATTTCAATCAATTTTAGGAGATGCCAAAAGTGCTAACCTGTTGGCTCCTATATAGAAGATCCGAATTTATTAGCTGCATAACTCAAGAAATTGTCACCCTTTCTTTGCCATATCTCATCAATCTCATGGTCAAAGATTCTATCATTACTCAAGAAAACAAAAGAGAATTACTTATACAATTGACACAGGATTGAATATGGATATACATACAGTTGTATAATTCATACTCTATACGAAACGTTAAACTGCATTATCTACACAGAAGAAAAACTATGCAAGCGACGTATTAATCAGCAGCTCTAACATTTTTTTTTCTATTTATAACTATCATATTTGTCTTGTGACTTCTACAGTTAGGTAAGATTCCTCATTCCTCCACACTTTCTCCAAGTAGGATGCTGACATGCACTGATTCATTTACCCTGACAAGTGATGTATTTCGGTGGGGAACATTCCTTTTTAAAGTCGAAATTTTTCATACATCCTACTTCATTTTATTCTTTCGTCGTAAATACAAGTCATCGCATATATATATAGGTAAGTGTCAACAACTTTGCTAGATTACTAGAATTAAACGTTCGAGATGATGATAACTTTATCGGGGAGATATTCAAATTTGAATTCGATGAATTTGACCCTTTAACCTCTAAGAAGCCCTGATCCTTGAACTTTTTTTTCTTATTAATTTGAGATAAGCTCTAATTTCTATTCTTTGATTACTAACGTTTTATAGGAGGTATGTGTTTTGAATTTTATTGCTGAACTTCAATATGATTATAACAACTAATAATCTGTCAATCCCCTGAAAATCCTGACTCCTATCAAGAGTAACAGGACGATATGACGATCAAGTTAGTGCTCTTGAATGATTTTACAAGTTTAGCAATTTATAGACTTCTGGGAAAAAGTCAGTTGATTTACTAACTGGTTTTGTAGTTAATTCTACTTCGCTGACTCTTCGCTGAGATACATAACAATGCAAATAGTATATATCATATATAGTCTATATATTAATTATTAATTTCTTTAAGCTTTTATAAAATTCCATTTAACCTCAGTAATTGAAACTTCTTCACTAGCCTTCTCATCATAATCGAACCATTCTCCATCATCTAAATTAACTTCAGGGAATTTATACCCAGATTCTTCTCCTTCACATTTGAAAACTCCGTCAGCAATGAATTCAACAAACTCCAATCCTCTATTATCAATTTCAGCCAATTTTAATGGCTTTCCTGAATTCTCTGTGTTATAGCTCTTGCCGTTAAGTTTGATGGTAGCTGATGATTCTCTTTTGCACATTTTGCAGCGGAATACAAAATTGGCTTCACCTCTACTCCCAGACATTTCATGCACTTCATATTGATTGAATGTTACTACATTACCGTGAATTTCTCTACAGGAAGTACATCTGACGGATTGTTAGCTTGGTCCAACTGCATTCGACGATGGAACTTACTGAACTTTGAAAGAAAAAATGTATGGGTCTGAAGGGCTATCTAGGAATGCAACATCAGTAACACCTTGGAGTTCTGCAGAGAGTGTGAGAGCAATCATTTCAATGGATTGTATGAGAATTAGCGAATAGCAGGACAGAATGATATTGGAAAGGTCTATAAAAAGTGGTGATTCCAAAAGAGCCGCACTGAATCTATAAAGCATGCTTAGTCTTGAATCCGATCCAAAATTAACCTAGAATAAATGTGAATAAATTGGCCAATGCTCTCGAGTTTCTCTTATAATAATTATAATAAGATTTATAGAATTACTACTTTATAGGTATATTAATCTCGACACATCAGATGTAATTTACATTATTGCTCACTAGTAACATACCAGCCTAATGGTAGCCCCTCATGTTCTCTTCTAGATTTTCCAATTCCTAAGTATTGAAATCTATTTCCGGTTTTATAAGCATAGTGATAATCTTCATATCGTGGGATTTCCATCACTTGCCTGAAGTGTGGGCCCGATCCTGGCCAAGGTCCAGAAACAATTGCTCCTGGCTGCCCAGCTTTATACCAGCTTGTGCAATTGGAGCTGAATGTATACCTTTCCATAGCGGCATTTCTATGCTCGTTAAATTCTCTAGTAGCATCTTCCCTTACAACAATGTATCGAAGATATTGCCTTTGAACTTTTCTCATAAAAGTTAACGCATAATCAATTTGTTTTTCAAAAGCAGCAATTAATGATCCGTTACTGATAGGAGAGTTGGGACCCCCGGTCATAAAATAATTAGGAAGGTGAGGCACTGTGACGGACATATATGCCGTCGCGCTATTCTTCTTCCATTTATCCCGTAAGTCCACACCATCTAATCCAATTAAAGGAAATCTAGGACTGAATGAAGTATCATATCCGGTGGCAGCAATAATTATATCAACTTCATGTAGTTTACCATTGTTGTCTATAATTCCGCGTTCACTAACTTCCTTAATTCCACACGAGACCACTTCTGCATTTTTCTTGCACAAACTTTCTAAATATAGATAACCAGGTGTAATTCGTTTGCAACCAAGATGGAAATCAGGAATCAAGGCTTCACAAAGAACAGGATCGTTATTAAGCTTTTCTTGCATTGATTTTTTTACCAAATCAGTCACCTCTTCATTTAGTTCGCTACCTTTAATAAGTATATCTAGCCCATGGTTGACAACATCTTCAACATGTTGACGCCATTCTAAAAATTCCTGTGGATTCTCTTTCCATCTCTTTCTTATTTCTTCATTATAAGCAGTTGATCTTCCTTCAGTTGCTAACTCGCTTGCAATTTCTCCGGCAATCCAATTAGGAGAGCGGTTAAAGCTTGTCAGGCGTTCTACACTAGGTTGAATACTGGGTACAATTTGAATAGCCGAAGAACCAGATCCGATAACTGCCACTTTCTTCCCGGTAAAATCAACTGTCTTATCCCATTTTGCTGAGTGCATTTTGACTCCCGAGAAGTTATGAAATCCAGGTATATCTGGCCATTTCCAGTTATTTAGGACACCAGTACAATCCATAAGAAAATCGCTATAATCAGTAGAGATATCTCCAGTCTTTAAATCCTTGACTTGAACTTCCCATTGATCTTTATCTTTTAGCCATTTGGCACCGACGACCAACGTCTCAAATTTAGTCTTTTCGTAGACTCCGTATTCTTTTGCCAACCCTTGAAAGAAACTAAATATCTCTTCAGCTCCAACATATACCTTGGACCAATTGGGATTACCCCTCCAAGAGAACGTATAACTGTGAGAAGGAATGTCACAAGAACAACCTGGATACCTTGATTCATACCAAGTACCTCCTACATCAGGATTCTTTTCGTAAATGACAAAGTCGAATTGTTCCATCTGTTTTTTTGCTTTATACGTGAAGGCAATTCCTGAAATACCACTACCAATGACAATACATTTTAATGGTCTTGGAGCTTCAGCGTGGTGTTCACTGAGTTGATATGAATTATTTTTATCATTCGTCATTATATTAACGGTTTAAGCAGCCACAATTGGAGAGAGGAATTAGAATAAAGCGTATCAGGGATATATTAGCCTATTTAAGCTTATTTATATTCTTAATAGCTATAAGGTTTAACATCGTGGGGTAGCGGCAGATCGATTTACCGCTGAATATATGGGGAAGATGTGGTGAGTAGTTAAGAATGGAGTATGCTATCACACTAGCCGAAATGGTACGCACACTATGGGTTTAATGGCGATCAGATACAAGTAAAACATATAATTCTTTTATTTATCACTCAATTTAATGGACGAAGTTATATTGTTTGCTGATAAGAACTCAGGGGAAAAATGTTTAGACAGAGACTTTAGCCGACTGCATATGCACCCCGCAAAATTTAAAGTGCCTTTGCTTCGACTATCGAGCGGAACGGTTTGACAGCTGACTAATATTTTTGTAATTTAACCGCAATCTGGCGAGAAAGATAAGAAGTGATCAGTAGTAATTCGACATACTATACTATATTCTTTTTAAATGTGGATGTGTGGATATGTACAGTTGGCGCGAGGAATCATATCCGTTGTTGCAGGAAATGCATTCCGAAGAAGATACCACAAATGTAAACGAAGATTAATATCTATAGATTAGATAAATTATTGAATCATTCATCATTCGACTGAGTGAAGCAAGAGAGAGAAAATCACCCTATCGACATTCGATTATAATCCCTATAAATGTCCATAATATGCTAATAAAGGATACATAAACTCTCACTCTAAATTCATCGGATCAGGTCAATCAGCTTTATTGTCTCATCTTTATTTCTTCATTTTCAGGCGACTTTGAAATGATTGCTAAGAATTGGCATCAGATGCTGCGTCTATTGAATAGACCAAGTATATTCTGTTGTAGAAATAAGCAAGTTATCAGGTCATTGTCAAGCAGTGGTCAGGTAAAAACGGCCAATAAGCCATGGCCTTCTTCACCATATGATGAATATCCGGACAATTATCTTTCTTCTCTTGCTTCAGCCACGGATGAGGAAATGGATCAATTATTGGGACCAAAGATTTTGAGGGCAACTCAAGTTGAAGCAGCTGTCCGGATGTTAGCTGACTATTTTTTGGTTTATGATGCAATGGATAGAACATTTCTGGATGAAAAGTTAAGAAGAGAATTTGAATTTGATGGTGAGGGTGACGGACTAAATAGTTCAAATAATGCTAGTGCTGGTGGTGATGTGATTAATCGAGTAAACCCCAGTGAATCGGCTTCTACCACTACAAATATTCCCGTAGAGATTGATCAATCTTTAATAGATCAAATGACTGATTCCGATCTCCTGCAAGCTCATGAATTTGCTCTAAAAGAGTTCAGTGTCAAGTCTATTAAAAACATAGATGATTATTTAGAAATGACTGCCTATAATATACCCAGATATACGGTATCGGATCACAAGAAAATCTACACGGATTTATTTGTCGCCCTAAATCATTTTAAACCTGGGTTTTTGAAAGGCGTAAGTGACCAATTACTATCCTCAGATGGCGTTCCAAATATCGAAGCATTCCATTTAATGATTCGCCAGTTAACTGAATGTCGTTATACTAAACCTGCTCAAATGGCTCTAGACTGCTTATATTTGTCTGATATTCCTTTAACGTTGGAAACATTTTCGTTGGCAGTCCGACTCTCAGTTGTGGAAGGCGATTTTGGTAAATTTATGGCATTTGTCAGTTCCATACGACCTGGTGCTGTTTCACGCCCAGCTAAGACCGAAAGATCCAGAGAGATACTTAAAAAAGGGCCTGATTTCATGTTGAAAACCATGTCGTCATCCGCTACTCTTCCTGGATGGCCAGAAACCCAGTCTTCCAATCAACCAGCTGTTTTGAATAAATTCACAAGAAACTGTAATTCCCCCTCCACCGAAGAAATGCCGTTTTATACCAGTGTGCTCACACATATTGCAGAGGGGTTTTGCAAGTTTGGGCTTTATGACAATATCAATCTAGTAATTGTAGAGATGATTAGATTGGATATTTTAAATAAACGAGTCTTATCTTTCAATTTAAGAGCAGTAGATATCGATAAAGATCCAATCCGTGCTCGATGGACGATTAATGAATTTCTAACGAATAAGGACTTGGTTTTGGTTAGAGACGAAAAAAATATGGAGCGAGCTAAAAGAATTGCGAGAAAAGTTGTCAAAGATATGGAATTATACCATCGACTTAAACAATTTAACGACACTCTGCCTTGTGAATTAAACCCGGCAGAAAAGTAAAATAATGATAAACGAAATGTAAATAGATCTATCTAATATTTGTAATATTTTATACGCGATGTTATCGGTAGTCTATTCCTCTTAATTTCCCTCTTAATTTTTCCTGTATCTGGTCCAGCAGATACATGTATACCCTTATATGCCTAACCAGCGGAATACAAAATCACATAAAAATACTGCTACAACTGCAATGCCACAGTACACAATTAATTTAGTAACGACTTCGACGTCATATCGCACTCTGGGTATTACCACTGTTGACGTAAGATCCGGCTCCTCTAAATTGGCTTCATGATCATGATGTTCATGACCATGAGGAATGGAATTTGGTATTGAGGTACCTGATGTGATCCCTTTTTCGGAGAGACTGGGCAATGACGTCCCTCTATAATTAACCGAGTTGCCATTCAACGGGCTTAATTCATCATCTATTTGCTTTAATGTCTGCTCTTCCTTAGCAGCTTGTTCATCCGCTCTCTTCTTTTGATATTCACGATATGCTAAAGATTCGTATAAATCAGCAGGTGACTGTGGTCCTACTGAATCGGAACGTGCCCTTCCAGCACGAGAAAATAATGAGGTAATTTCATGAGTTTCAAATAAAGTAATATCAGGGATTGATTGAGGGATATCTTCATATTGAGATGCGGAAATGAAATATTTTCTTGGCATTGATAATCCAATCTTTTCGACAAATCTAAATACTGGGGGCAGAATATCGTGAAGAATTCGTTTCATATTATGACGCCATGTCATGACTAGGGAAACACCAACTACAAACCTTAAAAAGGAACCAATTATACCTGATTTATCAAAATCATAAGGAATACATCCTTTACAGCTTCCAATTGGCTCTGGGACAAGTCTACTAAGAATCCATTGACCAATAGATTCACCCATAAGAACACCTAAAAATGCAACACCATCGTCAAAACATGGACAGTCATCAGCAGGCTCTGGATGTATACGTACTAAAATAAGTGTAATAGGTATAATAAGTAATGGCCAATAAGAATCTGTAGTTCTCAACTCCGTCATAAATTGAGGATAAATAACAGTGACTGACCAAAGACCAGTACCAATAACAGCACCAACGACTACATCTGAAAATCCATGCATACCACAATATAAACGACCAGCTACAATACTAAATACGAAAACAAAGTTTAAAATTTGATAAATCAAATAATAAATAGGTTCATATTCAGCTCTATGAGAATATAGCCTTGTAGCCAATAAAAGAGCTACTCCAATAGCATTTGCAGTATGGGTACTAGGAAATCCATACTCAAGAGCGGCACTTCCAGACATTGTGATTCTATGCAAAGGAGGAGATAAAGGTCTTGGTAGACAAAGTAAATCTTTTATAAAGCCAGTAATATAAACACCTAACGCTAAGATGAATGTCAAATTACGAGCCAAATCAGTACTTCCAAACCAGTAACTAACTGGTAACATAATAACATAAAAAGTATGTGTTCCTAAATTGGCTGATAAAGCGAAATAAATATCCATTATTGGATGTCTAATGGATGTTTGAAGACGAGCAAGGTGAGGAGTTTCCCAACGGATAATTGGTAATAGAGAATTTCTTAGTTTAAATCTCCATAGAGGTAGCCTTGACCTATAATGATTTTCAGATTTATTACCAGCATCTTTTTCAGCGCACGGTGGTTTTTCTGCAGCTTTAAGGAGTGCTATGAATGAATTTGAGCGAGATAGTTCTGACGTAGTAGGAGAGGATGATGAAGATGTGGATGAAGATGATGAAGATGATGAGGGGGGAGATGGGGATGCACTTATATCATTAATATTATTTTCAACCTCAATACTAATTAAAGTAGACGGATTTATGGATTGATTGGACATTACGAATGCAATTGGATGAAGAATAAGAAGCAGTCGAGTGTTGGCAGATCGAAATTTCTAAAATAATAAAAATTTTCAAAAACTTTAAAAAGCTATTTTCTGCTATTATTCATTCAAATCAGAAATTACCAACCGTTAAATTGTATTAGTTGATTGTTGGAGAATCAACGCGCAGTTCGTTGAGAGGAGAAAGGACAAAATTTTTGAAACTCCCAAATATTCAATAGCTTTAAAGTGCATACATACAATGAATATAATAAGGAAGAAGATATTGGTTGGCAGTTGATGATGACAGACGATTGAAATTTGATAGTTAAGAAAATCAGTACATAAACAGCTCTGGAATATCAACCGTACAAGTAAGAAATGGGTCTCACTAATTCCTGTTTGTTTCTGTTTGTGAGAATATGTTTGGATGAAATTCCACGCGCGTTTGTTTCGGTAGTCCGATATATAGCGCCGTACGTATGTAATACGATGTGGAAAGATCAGCGATTACGCTTAGTGATTAAAATACTAACAGATAATATTATGAGAAATCTGGGAAAGGAAACCGGCATCAGATTTAGTGATTAGTAGCTACAATATATATTTAGTACATTATTCAAGCGTGCAGAAGTGGAGAGTGATTTAAAACTATTAGCTAGGTTGATTGATAGATTGATAGATAGATTGATCGATTGATCGATTGATAAGATCTCAACGGTAGCTGCCTAATTGGCGTTAGTGCTAGCAGCATTTGAAGTCATTCATTCAGGGGTAATCTCAGGTTAGGGAACTCGAACAAAAAAATTATCAACAGATATCATAATAAATTAAGTTTAGAATGTCGGGACCAACGGTAAAAGAAAACAGTGTAAGAGATTAATAGTCTTCTGGAGGCTCTATATCTCAGCATTTGTTCAGTATGCTTTATTGGCTGGTGAATTGACAGTAACAGTAGAATTTCACTCTCCCAACCTAGTTATTAAGCTGAAGATATTCCATATGCTCCATTTCAGAAGTATATTCGCTTAATGGGCCCCAGAGATACAGCTCTGCGAGAGATAGTTCATGTTTAGGTTGGAAGTGTATTTTTCAAATACCATGTTAGTCTGTGCTTCCCGCTATACATTCGTGCTCACATCGTAGTAAAAACCCAACCCTGCAAGTCCGATAAACTGTCAGGGAATATCGAGTCGATATTGGATTATTAAAAAGTTCTCTTGGCTTTTTCTTCTACCGAACTAGTTTGCAACATTATAAACGAATTATCATGTAACTGCTAGCTATAAGATATTCGTAAAAACTGTATCCATCCCATTAAATTTACCTGAAAATTGAAATAGGATTGTATACACGTGACCAAACCCCGATTTAAAGATAGGTAGGTGTCTTGATACAATCAGCACTAAACACGATAACCACAGGACGCAACACGGAAATTCGTAAACATCACCTATTATATACTATATGGTGCTACTACTATTGCAAAATTTAGAAGCTGAAAATTCGTATTTTTATAATAGAGGAATTGATATTCTTATTGATAGAGTATCAAGAAAGTTCCTATTCTACTTGAGCGTTACTATTACATCCTGGTCATTGGTTAGGTTTGAAATCGAGTCTGAGCCTCTTATACAGCTCTGTACAATAATTGATAGAATTTCATCTTATATCCATCATTATTGTAGGGTATAACAGAACATATCATAATATTAGTTCCATTAAACCAAGGTCTAGTCGGACTTTTTCAGTTATTACCATCATCCACATAATGTCTTATGCAAGACCAAAGGGTCCAAGGCCTCCAACACCTAGTAGCCCTACAAAAAGACTCTCCTTATCAGGACAACTATCTTCTGCATCATCTTCTGCCAATAAATTGGTTGATCCATTGCTTACACAAGATTATTCTGGACGAACGTCAACTTCTAGCCCAGAAGGTCATGTGAGTAATCCTCCTCCTACCCCAGTGGATCATCATGTTAAAATAGTTTGCGTAGGTGATGGTGGCTGTGGTAAAACTTGCATGTTACAAACTTATGCTATGGGAGAGTTTCCAGTTACCTATGTCCCCACTGTATTTGAGAATTATTTCACAAAAGTTAAAACACCAGGCGGTAAAAATGTCGAATTGGCTTTATGGGATACTGCTGGCCAAGAAGAATATGATCGACTAAGAGCTCTTAGTTATCCAGAAGTGGATATTGTTTTAATTTGTTTCTCAATAGATTCGCCTGCATCATTAGATAATGTATATGATAAATGGATACCTGAAGTCAGTCATTATTGTCAAGGGATTCCATTTATATTAGTAGGATTAAAAGCTGATTTACGACAAGATCTCACTACTATCCAGCATTTACAATCAAGAGGTCAAAGGCCAATAACGCCAGAAGAGGGTAGACTGGTTGGAAAGAAATACGGTGCATACAAATGCTTAGAGTGTTCTGCAAAAACTCAAACGGGAGTTAAGGATGTATTTAATACTGCGATCAGTGTAGTAATCAAGGAAAAGAATTATTTAACAAGACCTATGGTACAGCGGAAGTATGTCGAAGCTAATAGAGTAGGAGGAGGAACAGAAAGAGTTGATGGAGTGGCAGGGAATGTTAGAAACAATAGTGATAGTAGATCTACTAGAGTTCCTGGTAAGACGACAACTAATTCGCACATTTCAAGTAGTAACGATAAAAAGAAGAAAAAGAAGTGCGTTATTCTTTAAAGAAAACGAAAAACGAATAATATATAAAACAGCATGCATCAAAAATTATTCCATAAACTGGTCGATTTATAATCAAGTTCATTCACTCTTTCCATACCTGTACTATTATTACGCCTAGAGTTTAGTTTTTATTTCATAATGTATTTTAGATTAAATCATTATTATCTTTGGGGAAAAAAGAGATGATTATTTTAGTGACATCTATGTTTAAACCTTGATAAGATAAGGGTATGCATATACACCCTTGCCCTAATATAATCAAAACGATTAATTAAACGCGTAAGCTTCATGTAACTCAACACTTGCCGAGACAGATAGCACTCTTAAATAATAAGATGACATCATCCTCATCGTACTTTGAGGAACAGAGAGATGCTCTTCTAGGGGAGATTTGTATGGTGAGTGGAACTCTCATGTTTGTTTCGCTAACGGTGCTCATTACTAACTTGTAAGAATATGGAATCAGTTCTAACAAATTTGACGACTCTAAATCAATCATTAGAAGGAGTGGTGGCTGTGGGGAAAGAATTCGAAAGCGTTTCCAAATTGTGGAATAATTTCTATAGTGACATAAATCAACCGCAAATGAGCCCACAGCGAGAGAATGATCCAAAATCTCAAGATCAGGCATTAAAATAAGTTAATGAGGTTAAGTATCACTTTATTGGGTTTGTTCTGTTATCTACCTCGTATTATGAGGTAATGTTTAACTATAGGTTTATACCATTTATTTAATAATGCAAAAATACGGACTAAATTCGTTTTCGTGAGTGTTATTATGGACTTATTTGCTTAGCTCAATGTCCGATATGGTTAAGGGTAATTTTAACGAGATAACATAAACTTTTATATGGGTAAAGATAAAATATAAAATGAAAACCCTTTAAGAGATCCCTTCGGATATATAAATAATTCCTTCTTCTCTCCTATTATAATTCCATTAAAAAGAACATTCCAAAAAAACAGTCCAAAAGCACAACCCCATTGACTCATGTTTAAAACTTGCATGTGAGTCATGGGCAAGCTATAAATTATATATGAGAGAAACACATTGTTCACCGATACCTAACAAACTCATAAAATACAAATAAATGACATTTGAAACGGAAAACCCAAAAATCTATCTGTTTGGAGATTTCTATTTAACTCCCCTTTCGCTTAACGATGCTGAGGACAGGTGGAAATCTTTCAATAATAAAGAAATCACACAATTTTTAGCTTCACCGAGAAAAGACCCGTTTACTTTACAAGATTCTATTGAACTGATTGAAAGGGGTCTATCTTCTAATAAAGAAGCACCATTTCCATTAAACTGGGGTATTCGGGATGCTAACTATCCAGATCGCATGATTGGTTCTATTGATTTACATTCATCAGATCTCGGCTTGGATAAAGAGTATGTACCAAATCCAGAGCTCAAGGAAAAATATGCGACTGTGGGGTTTTATTTAAACCCAGAATACCATTCAAGAGGAATTATGTCCACAGTTTTAAAAGTGCTACTCGAAGAAGTAGGGTTTAAAAAACTGGGAATAAAACACTTTTTTGGAGAATGTTTTGCTGGAAATTTAGGCAGTCGGAGGACTTTCGAAAAATGTGGGTTTAAATACGTTAAAACTATAAAAAATGGTGGAGTTAAATATATTCCTTACGAACTAAAAGATGCTGAGGTTTTTGAATTAGTAAAAAGGTAAATTAATGGAATATATGTATTGTATGGTAGATAATGTGTAAATTGAAGTCAAGTATTAATGTTATCTTATCTTATCTTTTAAGTGATCTTCACATGTATTCCGTTTTTGAAATATCACATGATGTGAAATAGAATAACGAGAATATTTTGACTACTTCAAATTCGTCTTCTCTAGATATCCATCTTCTGTTCAGAAATGTCTTTGGCAGACGAATTATTAGCTGATCTGGGAAGTGATGATGAATTCGAATCTCAGATCAATGCTTATAACAATGGCAAAGAAAGTGAAATGATGGATATCATTGAAAATGGTGATAATCAATCGTCAGAAACTGTATCTCCATCTACCAACGGAAATAGTGTTACACCCAGCCTTGAAGAATACGCCACTGCTGAAGAAGTGGCCGCAGGTATTAATTTAAAAGGAAAAAATGTGAAAGATTTATCTCACCTTATGGCAAAATTAGAGCCTATTCTGGGAAGAATAAATGACTTATCAACCAGCTCCACGACAGATTACGATCTTAATATCTCCTCAAGCATAGAAAACAACCCTGTTTATCAACTCTTAGTCGAAGCAAATGAATACTCAGTCGAGGTTGACAGTGAAATTATTGTTGTACATGAATTTATTAAAGAAAATTATTCCAAAAGATTCGATGAATTGGGCTCTCTAGTGCCTAATCCTTTGGACTATGCCAAAGCAGCGAGAGCTATTGGTAATGATTTATCAAAACTTGGAACCAATAGTAATAATACTGATAATGAGTTAAAATCATATCTTGGAAAATTCTTAACTGGTGCTACATTAATGATTATAACCATGTCAGCATTTGAGAATCATGGAAAACCATTAACCGATTATGAATTGGATCAAGTATTCCAAGGGTGTGATTTGCTACTCTCGTTGGATGATGCGAAGAATAAAATCACTCAATTTGTATCTTCTCGGTTATCAATATTTGCACCTAATATTACTCAGATTGTGAGCTCCCATACCGCAGCTCAATTAATGGGATTTGCAGGTGGTCTAAAAGGATTAGCAAGGACTCCATCTACAAATATTCCAAATTTAGGATCGAAACGACAGGTGGCTATTGGTTTTGGCCATATAGGCATTAGGCACCAGGGATTCCTATATCATAGTGAAATTATTCAGTCCACGCCGCCAGATGTTAGAAGACAAGCGATGAGAATTGTGTCGGGTAAACTTATTTTGGCAGCTAGAGTAGACCTTGTTCATTCATCCAGAGATGGATCGCAAGGTAAAAAATGGAGAGAAGAGATTAATGAACGACTTGAAAAACTTGTTGAACCACCAGAGAATAAGGGTCCAAAAGCACTTCGTATTCCTGAAGACAAACCATCAAAAAAACGAGGGGGTCGTCGGATTCGTAAATACAAAGAGCAGTTTAAACAGACTGAATTGCAGAAGGCGCAGAATCGTATGGCCTTTGGTAAGGAAGAGGATGAAGTTGGTGCTTATGATGAATCTGTTGGATTGGGTATGGCAGGTGTAAGTAATTCGTCAGGTCAGGTTCGATCGTTGACGATTGACAACAAAACTCGAGCGAAAGTTTCCAAGGGTATGCAAGCACGTTTGAGTGGATTATCAGGTGGTGGCGGCTCAAGTGGGCTTGCTTCCTCTCTCCAGAAGTTGAAATCTTCTTCTCAAGTGAGTGGATTAGCATCGTCACTTTCATTTACCCCAGTGCAAGGAATTGAATTGATAGACCCAAGCAAATTAGCGAAACAACAGAATAATCTTAGTAATGATCAAGATCGGTGGTTTAAAAGTGGGACATTTACGCAAATAAAAGCGAGTTCCGGTCTACAACTAGGACCTGGTAAGACCCAGCAACAACTCCCTATGGCGCCTCCTGTTTTACCAATTAAACGAAAACCTACAAATGAGTCTCTAGCACCTAATGCGAAGAAACAAAAGCCTTAGAGATAGTTAATGAATGCATATGCCTAGATACTAGTTAAACTGTCAAATGCGAGCCATGGGTCTGGGCGTAGCCCAGCCTCCAGAGGTTTGATAAAAGTAATTACAAGCATATATCAAGGTTCTATATCTACAATAGTACTTGATGGACGCCAAATATGCAATTGGTTATCGTCAGCAACACTTGCCATCATCCAGGGCACTGCAGGGTTCCAAGAAATGTCAAAGATGCTATCTGTATGACCTCCGTGTACGAAAAGGAGCTCGGGCGGGCCCTCTTCAGCTTCTTCTGAGGTTTGTTCTTCACCCATCATTGCTACGTCCCAAATCATTACTCTTCTATCAGGAGATGCACTAGCAAGAATAGTTGGGTGATGTGGACTCCATTCAAGAGACGTAATCGCATCAGCATGACCTGCCATAGTATGCAATGGACTGGGCATTTTACGTGTATCCCAAAGTGTTATTAATTTAGAGGAGGATCCAGTGGCTATTAAATATTCATTTGCTGGATTGAATGAGAGGGTATTAATAGCTTCAGAATTGAGCGGTGAAGAAGCTTTAGCGATAGAAGTGGTTGGCGATCGTATATCTGAAATTCTAACTGTCGAATCGTCGGAAACGCTACCAAATAAATTATCATGAAATGGATGCCATTCAACTTCATTTACAATTTGTGAATGGAACCGGAAAATATCTTTTGGTGAGATTGATCTAGGAGAAGAAGAAGAAATTTGGGTAATATCCCAAAGAGCTACTGTAGAATCACCCGAGCCCGTTAATAGTAGACCTCTGTTGAATGGATTCCATGACAATCCATATCCTTCTTCAGAATGATGGTTTAAAGTGATATCGGGTTTAAAATCTTTACCTGGATTTAATGAATGCTTACTGCGATCAAAAACATATGTCGAACCAGATGAGCTTAAAGTAGCAATGATGTTTGGATTCTGTGGCATAAAACGCGCCCTGTTAACTTCATGACGATGATTAATTCTTTGGGTGATATTTACTTGAGTGTTAAAATTATTTGTGTATCCACCAATTTCACCGAGATCTGATTCGAACTTGCTTAAATCTGGGGTAGTTTTCCTTTCTGCTTCAAAGTCAGGGAGAGTAATTTGAGCTATTCTTAAGAATTCATCACCTTGACCAGCAGTACGAGTCCCTAATAAAAGCCTCTGATTTGTAGTTGGAGGGGTGGAAGTACTTGATTCATCGACATCAGGAAACCATTCAACTGTTAGTGACGGCCAAGGGATAGAAGTGGTAAGCATGTAATTATATAAATAAGGGGAATTTTTTTTCCATACACGGTATTCTAGGAAGTTTGTTAGAAGCTTTCTTTATTTTGTATCCAATAATTTAATGGCGATGAAGAGGGAAGCACTTCGCTTTACATACCATTTTGAATTCGTTCGTCAGTTGATGGTAATTCTTCATTATCAGCTGTAGAATATGACGATCGTTCAATATTCATTCCAGAATCACTCATGGGTATAGGATAAGGACTTTCTACTACTTCCATTGTTGTGGAAACCTCTTGGTTTAAGACTAATAATATCTTCGCTGAAATTGTCGCGTCAATATCGCGTTCCGTAATAGTTAAATTAATGCTGAAACATGTTCCTTACCCTGAACACAATATACCGGTAAGATGTTAAGGTTTCTGAAGAAGAGTTGGAACGTGGTGTGACTGGATGCTGGATGTAATAATATAAAGTCGTGAGATTGCCTTAAACAGTTTGTATAATTGAACCGAATTAAACCAATAAAACTTTAAAAAATAAAACTACAAACAATTTCTTTTAAACAGAAACTGGGATGAGTAAGGCGATCCTTTCCAATTCTCAATAAGCCTGCATGAGATAAGATAATGGCTTCAAAATGGACTTGTGTCTGACATTAATGAAAATTAAAAATGAACATTTCAAAATGAGTTTAAGATACGTTTAAGATAATACCATAGGCAAAATATATTACACTATTATTTGATCAGTTTTCATAAGTCACGTACTTCTAATTAGTAGTATGTAACCTACAATGTATACAAAAGTCGGTTTAGAGGATATAATTACTTCTGCAGTACCCGGTCTGTATATTATTTCCGGCATTCTCCCGCTCTCCACCAACAAATTAACATCTACAACAGATCAACTAAGCTAATTCTGATCGTCTTCCTTTATTATAAAAGAAAATTATTAAAGTTATTATTCAAACAATGGCAGAGCTTAGTGAAACTATTAATTCAGCAGCTACTCCATTAGAAAAGGAAGAAGTTCCAGGAGCGGAATCTCATCTTGTCGGCGATGACAATACTACTGCCACTACTGATAGCGAGTCAGATACTGAGACTGGGTCATCACCGAATTATTCGAGAAGGATCATTCTTAAAAGTAAAGCAACTACTATATGGTCATTATTAACCGCATCAGCAATTAATCTACTCTTGCCATTTGTCAATGGATTGATGTTAGGATTTGGGGAGATTTTTGCCCATGAGTTGGGATTTCGGTGGGGTTGGTCAGGAGCGAGGGTGAGTAATTATGGCATTGTTGTGAGAGCAGAAGAAGAATATGGTGCTAACAAAGAATACAGGTATACTTACCAGATCAAAGATATGGACGTCCGAATAGTTCAGAAAAGCTGGAGGAGAGGAGTAGAAGACTACTGTTCTAATTTATTATATGTAGCATTTTATAAATATTTATTTGTAGAGCCGGCTTTAGATTTTAGGTTAGGCGAGCTACAGGTTTGGGCAGAGCCCACGCAGAAACTACAGCTGGATGTGAGAAAAAGAGCGGAGTAAGTGAATTTTAACACTAATTTATGCAATATTTTTGAAAGCATTTTTGACAATATAACGGAAGACTGATTTCTTGTCGATATATTTCTCTGGATAGTATGGCACACCCTATGCATCTTGGCCAATCTTTGGAATATGGCCTATTCATCAAGTAGTACCCGTTTTCTACCATTGCAAAAGATTCTTGTCTAGAGTAAGTCAATTTTGTTGTGGAAGTGTTGGAATTGAAAGTATACTGCCGATTTGGAACATAAACTATCAGCGGAGGTAAAATTTGCTGTTGGCTATCCCATGTAGGATAACTATTTAGATTGCAACCAAAAAATCTCGGGTGATTATTAGGATTTAATTCCAAAAGTTCTTCTTCCGGAGGAATATGAGGATAAGGAACAGTCATATAATCACTCTGGGAATGATACCTATCTGCAGGACGGCGCAATGCTGTTCCATTGGGATAATTACTAACGTCAGAACTTGCATCAATGGCAAATATAACGTCCAATTTTCTTTCTGGTCTTAGAAGAGGATCCAAAGGTAAATTTTGACCATCCTGACCTCCGTCTCCTAGGTGTAATAATTCAGAATGTATAAAGGGATTATACTTGGTGTCGTCATGGCTGAGCAAATCCTCTGGCTCATGATCGTCGGATAAACGTTCATCTTCCTCGAAAATGACATATTTTGCTCCGACAGAAAGTGACGAAGACCGTGCCGGTATTTTATCCGGTTTATAAAAGGGATTTTGATACAGCGCATATTCTCTATTATATAATGGCCCAGGAATACCGTCAAGTAATGCTCGATATTTACTCAAGGCTTTTTGCCTCCAGCCATTAGAGTGGCGGATGATAAGTAATAGTAAATCATTAAACAAAGAAGATGATGTTGCCATAATAAAACTCGCGTTGTCATATCCAAGAACAATCTATCACTGGAAGGAGTCCAATCTCTCATTTTTGTTCCCAAATACTTCATATCCGCGAATGCTCTGACTTTGGCGTCCCAGCTACCAAATTCAAATGGGCTGAACTCAATAATTGCAGACCTGCTACTATGAATCGCTAAATTTGGATCATGTACGAGTGCTGTTGCAATTGGGAATGGTGCTTCATACTCCAAAAAATGGGTTGCGTTTGCAATATCACTCCAAGTGACACCTGGATCCCCCTCATCATCTATTAATTTACGAGATAATGCTCTTGCCCAATAATCAGTCAATGAAATAGGAAACCCTGCTTGTCGTTTTCTTGAAACTTCTGCCATTATACGTTTATGATAGTCCAAAAACTGCGCAACTTCAGATTTCCTTTCACGTGCTTTCCTAAGTATTCCGGGCCTTCGTCCATCTCTGGTTATCATTTTCTCGAAGCTCGTGGAAGATATTTCAACACCATATAGATCGTCAACTGAGGAAATATTAAATTCTATGCGAAGAAATTGCTCAAAATTAATATGATCACCTATGGCCAGATTCAATTCCAAATCCCAGAGAGTGGAACAGGATGCTAAGTGAAATATAGATACCATATCATTCAATAGGAAAGATCCAATAAGCCAGCTTCCTCCAGATAACCCGGAGACATAAGAAGAAGTTTGTAGAATTCCTGCTAAACCTCGATTGTTGCTGGGCATGAATTCTTCTAGAATATATATATGATCTTCTTCATCGTCATCCCAGTCACTTTCATCAAGTTTGGCTGAAAATAAATCCTCCACGCAACTAGTATCATGCTGACGACCATCTATTGCTGCTAAGGCACCGGCACCGGTTAGTAATGAACGATATCCCCCTCCTGAAAATGCAATTCCGATAATTGGGATGTTACCTCGCTTCACTATGGAGAGATAGTCAAGACCAGGAATTTCCGCAGTTCGGAAAAACTCCGTCAATGCTTCATGGACCTTCGATTTCCTTTTCTCGATATATTCTTTTTCTCTTTTGTTCTGCCCTGTCTACTTCCTATTAGTTAGTGATAAATAAGCATGGTTTAAATAACTACGCACGTCCGCTGATCTGACCAGAGGTCTATTTGGACACTTGACATATCCTGGAGCATAATTATTAGTTGGAGATCTGGCTAGAGTTCTCGATACTACTGTGAGTACTACCGTTATCGTTAACAATGTCCTAAACCATCTATTTCGTCTACCATTATGGATCATGGCTGCAAACGCGGTAATAGATCATGTTCGAGCTTAATCTTGTCCTCTCGTTTCCATAGAATCAAGTCGATAGATATAGCTAGATATCATAGATCACAATTTATTTTGGATTATGATTACATGTTCTATTGTCTAAAGCATTATTCGTACGACGAATATATATATACAGCTATATTATGGTATTTATGTAGAACTGATCTATAACGAGCGTGTGGATTCAACTTTCACAAGCATTAGTTGAGATATAGGTAAACTATTTTAATTTCTATAGCTAAGCTGTAGCAATTTTTATGCGGACCTTCTAATGCTATTACAAGTGACGATATCATGATTCCACAGCCACTTGTGGGACTCAAACTAATGTCTGTAAATAACTATATTTAACTTCTGCACGTCAACGGCATACAGGCGTGGTCATTAGTATTGACTAAGAATGGCTAAATAAATGAATGCCTTTGTACTACGTTTTTGAGAGATGTGTGACGCTGGCTTAAGGCACTGAATCGTTAAGGATCTTGCTCAATCGTCGCCGCTATGCATAACATGGAATAACGTCAAGCTAGTAAAAAAAGGGGCTACGTAACCAAAAGCCAAGCCTGATGCTGTCTTATCTGCCTATAGCTAATTGGAGTGCCTAAAACATTCCATACTTCAAGGCGTTTCAGCTGCAGGGGCTAGTAATTAAGGGTGAGAGAGAGCTTAATCTCCGATTAAGATAGACTAGATGACATTAATAATCATCCCTTCAGTTTTAGTTATAGGCAAGGGAATATTAACCAGAAAAGAAATAGAAATTAATCGTCTAATCGGCGATTCGATCCAGCATTATTTCCATTCCATGGTTAGGGAAGATATGCATTAATGTGTTATAATGGTTAGCAACGCAGCACATTTCTTACGCTATCATTTAAGTTCCAGAATGAACTTTATTCTGAATCCTTCTGCATGTTTATTTTGTTTCATAATTGAATGTATTGAGCCACGGTCTGTTCAAGGACGGCCCCATTAGGTAATAGCCGCTCTCGGTTCTCGATAAGTATGCGTTGTAAGTATCATGAACCACTTTAGATCGACCGTTGACATAGAAATTATTTATTGCTCTCGAATTTGGATATCGACCCGCCTAATTTTTGAAAAGATCGAAATATTCAGTATACCCCTAATTGGATTTTAAAGTTAGCAGACTATGATTGTGGAAACCCTAGATTTATTTGTAGCCTAACTTTATGCAATAACAAAGAAGGAACATGCTTTTCAATATTACCAACGGAAATCGGGTGTGATCAACATATGAAGGCATCAAAGACCTTCCTTACCTTCACCAGGGGCTAATTAAGGCATATCTTGAACAGGCGGCTAATCCACAGCTACTGTCGCTAGTATAATATGTTGAGTTAATTGGCAAATAATTCGGTTTTATTGAAACTGACACTGCCCAAATCGTTACGTCATCCATCGTTTTATCGTTTGTTCGAGATAATTTGTTGATCAGAATCAATCCTCCACAAAAGCAGATTCGACCCTAATATCAACCCCTTTTATTATGGTTTCTTTTTCAGAACAAGGAACCTGAGCAAAAGTAGGGAGATAAATAAGACAAGTTAGTGAATATCTCTGTTATAGATTCAGGCCACCCAATACTATACGCTGGTAGGCGGCTCGGTTATCAACCAGATTAATATCTCGTTCACAAACTTTGGTCAGGTCAAGATTCGAAGGACGATCCACGTGCAGCTCAACCAATTTATTATGCATGTTAGTTCATGACCGTACGCGCCTCCGGTTCGTGATTTAGATGTAATAGAGCCGATGCAGGACAATTGTCAATTAATATGATAAAGTTGAGCAACGTGTTAATAGCACGATCGGGTCCCATCGAGACGATCTTATTAGCTTGTTCGCAATCGAACATTGTAAAGGACAAATTGGGTAAGTGAGCCGAAAGCCGTTACGCAGCGATTATATGCGTCAATACCCCAGAACTACAACTCTAGAACTTCACTGATACGTCCAACTCGGTAAAGCCAGAACGAAGGGTATTTTAAGTTTATTTGTTAGATTCTAAGCGCGTTCATCATTTTGATGTCTGAAATGAAAGCAGGGTGCTTTTCAACTTCCGCCGGATCCATAGGACCGAAGGGACCGAATATTCAATCGTAAATATTATTAGGACTGGTCCCAGACATAAGACCATCTAAAAAAGAAAGCATATAATTTACCAGCTTATGTCATTCTGCGTGATATTAGTTGTTGAACTTCATTTTATTGATAGACCTCCTACTCAGGTGCAATGCAGCATAGTTAGCTAAGTCAACAACCTAAAAAAGCAACTGAGTCTATAGCAAACGAGGATACGCCTTCAGATAGACGCCAATCCAGACTCATGGCTATATAAAGAGGGGTTGCTCCTAATATTAGCTTCTTTTTTTCTTCATCGAATTGAATTTGATTCTAATTGACAATTAATATTTTTCAAAATGGGTTTCGGAAGTGAAATTGCTAGCGCCTTTGGAGGCAACAAGAAGAACAACAATAATGATTCTTCTGATTATCAATCTGGAAACAACGACAGCTCCTATGGCTCTAATAATGATTCTTATGGATCCAATGACAATTCTAACTTTGGTGGTTCCAATAACGATAGTTCTTATGGTTCTAATCAAGACTCCTCTTATGGTGGCAATAAGGATTCTTCTTATGGTGGTTCAAATGACAACTCGAATTTTGGCTCTAATAATGACAGTTCTTATGGATCCAATGACAATTCTAACTATGGATCTAATGACAAGTCTAACTTTGGTGGTTCCAATAATGACAGCTCTTACGGTTCCAATGACAGATCTAATCAAGACTCCTCTTATGGCTCCAATGATAACTCTTATGGATCAAATGATAGATCTAATCAAGACTCTTATGGTTCCAATGACAACTCCAACTATGGATCCAATGACAGATCCAATCAAGACTCCTCGTACGGTTCCAACGACAACTCAAACTATGGATCCAATGACAGATCTAATCAAGACTCTTATGGTTCCAACGACAACTCAAATTTTGGATCCAATGACAACTCATATGGAGGTGACAGAGACAGTGACCGCTCTCAAGGTAATTATGGCGGTAACAACAACGACAACAACTATTAAAGCACTTTTACTTTGATTAAAGTATAGTCTTGTATTGAAATATGATATTATTTATGAATATTCTTTTACTGATGAGTTAAGGTCCAAGCTCTGCTTGGATCTGTTAAAAGAACATTAAAGTAAGATAAGAGAAACAGAGGCGTTTGAAAATTTACTCTGGTATATTTCAAGTATTTTGAGATTTCAGCTGTGCCCACACCAAATCTAGAATAGGGGGATACGTTTGACCAGGCGGTCCGGTGTAAATTCGCACAGTACTATGGGACTGCTTTCTCCTTGGTTCTTGAAGCAGTGAGGAATTTGGAGCCGCTTTATTTAAAAGTTGAAATTCAATTCAATGCCCAGGGGTTGGACTGAGTTGTGAATATCATTTCCTGTTTTGGATATAACGTTGCATTATCAGCTTATCAATAGAGACCGACCGATATACTATGCCGAATTAATACCCTTGATAGAGATAACTTCGGATCATATAATTCCTCCCTGCAAATAATATTAGAGTCGAAATTTGTGATGTGAAAGCTTTTATATATTAGGTAGAGATGTTAGTAACTGCTTTATAAGATGTGGTTTAATGAATGAATATTAAATTATACTTATATGATATATATTGCTTAAGTTTCTTCTCATAAGATATTCTTATATTTTTGAAGCATTGCGAAGGCAGTTATTAGGTTATATCTGACTGCTATGACCATACGCTTGGCACTGTCTCCGGTCGGCACCAGCTGCTAGAGGCATAGGTTCTTGAGCCGACATGCATAAATCGAAAATAACCCTTACCTGGATTCAAACATGAAATTTGATGGTTGCTTAACAACATATGCAACCAAATATACGGTCAGAAGTCCCTCAACCGATTATTTGAAAATTCGTTGTAGGTGCCCGCCAAAAATTTAAATTTAGGGTTAGTCTCTGTTGTAAGATATTGAAAAGACCGATCAAACTGTCCATTAGAATTACGATATTTTTGCTTTGAGGATTTATTTATTATTTGGATGAATAATTGTGATAGGATATTTGTTATTGGCGTCGAATATACTAATATCTTGTTGCGATTTGATTACATTATATTCTGGCGAGAGGGTAGTAAGATTCTATGAGATTTGAAAATCGGTAGTCGTGAGTATTGCAGTATTTTGTAAACTTTTACAGTTGTTTTCATACGTTCTAACGTTTTCAATCTTAGTTATTTCGAGTGATTAACTTAAAGTACAGGGTTGAGTCATCATAGATTGGTGAGAGGTTCTCTGTCAATATGGTAGGATTCACCCCTGTAAATGTTGCCCCATCGCCAGTTTTGGCAGTTGGTGAGAAAGAGCAATCTTCTACGTCACTTTTGTCGGATCATATCAAGGAAGAACCCGCTTCTGATGTAGCTATTTCGGTTAAAAACGAGAATGATCCGACTGAGTCTGATGGTTCGAAAAATAGTGCCACAAATACCACATTTTTTTTGAACATTTCCCCTCATCCTGGTTCATCTATATCGACGACTCCTACGCCTAGTGCACCGAGAACTCCATCTCTAACATTTAGTAAATTAACCACAGCAACTCCTAAATCTGTAGATAAGGATTCCGAGGATATTAAGCCTACATTAACCCCTCCATCTTTAGCACCTGACCTTGCGGCTCTCGGCTTCACAACTCCTCATCATGGCAATCCGTATTTCTTTCCTCAACAACGATCTAGGTCTAATCCTCCTTTGGATTTATCAACTGTGAAGCGAAGGAAAGATATTGATCATAATATCATTCGAGGAGTAGACCAAACAAAGTCCAATGCTAGTCCAGAATTTATTACCAAAACTTTTCCCACTTTTACCCCAACAGAAGAAGAATTTAAAGATCCTGTTAGTTATATTCAATCTATTGCAGATATTGGTAAGAAGTATGGTGCGGTCAAAATAATTCCTCCTGAATCTTGGGATTTGCCATTTTGTTTAGATACAGAATTGTTCTGGTTCAAAACAAAGAGATTAACTTTTAGTTCCACATCATCCACAAGGCAAATTCGAGATTCATTCGTGGCAAGTTTATACCACTTCCATAAATTCAATGGCACTACTATTAACAAGTTACCGTTAATTGATAAACGTCCTTTGGATTTATATCATTTGCATCATTCTGTAAAGTTACGAGGTGGATTTGATAGAGTTTGTAAGAAAAAGTTATGGGCTCAAATTGGTCGTGAACTTGGTTATAGTGGTAAAATCATGACTTCATTATCTACCTCATTAAAATCTGCATATGTAAGGATACTTCACCCTTACGACAATTATTTAATAAAACAAGGTGCTGACGAAGTCCATAATGGTACTAGTATAGCAACTTTCACTGTTCCTGAAGATGTTACTCTGGGCTCAAAACGCCCTCATCCTGATGGTTCTTTAACCGACTTATCAAGAATCAAACGGCTACGTCTTGAAGATGGAACTGAAATTGCTTTTGGTATTCTTTCTGATTCATCTGTTCCATGCATATCTAATGCTCAGAAAAGTATTTATCGACTTCGCCCTTATACTTCAGCTGCATCTGTTCCCAGTGACCCTTCGGTTCCTCCATTCGACAGGTGGCATAAAGGTTTAGAACTGATCGAAGTTGATGATAGCTTCGTCGAAGCGCCTATTTACAATCTCCGACAGTTCCAACAAAAAGCCAATATATTTCATGAGAATTATTTTGCAACTATGAATAGAAGCAATTATCACACCACCGAACCACTAGTTGAGAAGGAGTTTTGGAGATTAGTTAGTGAACCAACACAAAGTATTGAAGTTGAAGGAGGTTACGATATCCATACCTCAACTCAAGGATCTCCATCGCCTCAAGTCGAAAGAAATGCTGATTCTGCTGAATACGTTAGGGATCCATGGAATCTTAATGCTTTGCCATTTAATGAAAATTCCTATAGTCGACATATTGCTGAGTCAGTCCCATTTCTAGTTCAACCTTGGGTTCATGTTGGAATGCTTTTCTCCTCAGAAGCTTGGCATTTTGAAGATTTCTTTTCCTACATGATAAACTATCACCATTTTGGTGAGACTAAAACTTGGTACTCTGTACCAGAGAAAGATTTTGAAAAGTTTCAAAATCTACTTATTAACACAATTGGGCAAGAAGCTATTGATAGTACACCTTCCTTGCTACTAGAAAGCGATTGTATGTTCCCCCCTGAAGAATTAAAGAAGCATGGTATTGATTGTTATTCTGTCGATCAACAGCCAGGTGAATTTGTTCTTACATTTCCTAAAGCGTACAATTGTAGCTTTAATCACGGGTTTAATCTTTCCGAATCTGTTCACTTATTGCCAACTTTCGATTGGCTAGACTATGGAATGCAATGTGTGGATTTTTATAATCATTATCGAAGAGAGCCTCCATTTTCAATTCAGAGGTTGTTATTGAATGTCTCTTCTAATACAGCCAACGTTTCAACAGCTCAAGTGTAAGTATGATCGTCTAATGGTATTTTTATAAACTTTTTGCTAACAATGTTTTAGATTATCACCATTAATGGAAAAAATGTATGCTGAGGAAATTAAATTAAGAAATGAAGTACAACGAAAGTACCCTTTGTTAAACGTTCAAGAAAACGATGGCTGGCCTGAACTTAATGATGCTGGGCAATTGGAATGTAGCTATTGTAGTTATACCCGTGATATATGCTACTTATCAAGAATTGTCCACCTTCTTACAGATGACGTTATATCTCTTCGTAAGTTCATTGAGCTTGATATTGATGAAGACGAATTATCCGATTATCGTATGATACTCAGATATGGCAATGACGAATTCAAAACCCTGTGTACTCAGCTCACAGACAGAGCCTCATTACCTTCCCAATGGTATGCTAAATTAACCCAGTATATTACCAACAACCCTCGTCCGCCTTTGAAAGGATTGAAAACTCTTGTTGGTGAGGGAGAAAAGATTCCTGTGCCAATGATGAGCTTAGTTGCTTTAAAAGAATATGTCGAAAAGGCGACGCGTTGGCAAGAAGAAGTACAATCGTTGTTGACAAGAAAATCACAAATCCGCCGCTCAAGTGAAAAAGGAGTTAAAGGACATAAACAAAACTCTTCTCCTGAACCAGATGAGCCAAAGGATCGACAATATTTTCAAAAACTCCTTGATGAAGCTCACAATTTGTCATTCTGGACCATGGAAATAGGGCAACTCCATGATAGAGGCATAGAAGTACTTAACTATCAAAAACTTGTCGATAAGTTGTTATCCCAACCTCATAGATCATTACAGGAGTACGAAGAGGCTCTTGATGTAGGCAGAAATCTCAACATCTCCCTTTCTGAGACAGATATGTTATCCAAGATTGTTTCTGGAATGCAATGGCATGAAAAAGCTACGCGTGAGCTTAGCTCGACATACCTGGCACTCGAAGATTTAAATACTATTATTACCGAAGGGGAGATGGCGGGTATTGATGAGAAAGATAGCCAATTAGAGGAATTACGAAGCCGACAAGTTTCAGGTGAACAGCTAGATGAAAAACTTAGAAAAACGTTAGCTGCAGACTATGCTGAAATTGAGTATTTAGATTATCTTGCTTCTGAAGTTGTCGCATGCCCGGTGAGAATAGAAACTATGGAAATGATTCGGATGGCCCAGCAAAAGCATGCTAATATCATTAAACAAGTTGAACATATTCATTCAGAAACTAAAAAGGCTTCGGTTAACGGAAGACCAGCTTTTAAATATGTGAAACGGGTTATCGATGAAGCTAAGAGTCTTAATACTAAGCCAAAGATATTCTTAATTGAAAAGGATTTCCGAATTGTTGAAGATTGGATGAGGCGGGGCAAGCGGATGGTCGGTAAAGGTAATGCTCCAATGTACATTTTTGCTAGCCACTTATCTATAATTGAGCAAAAGACACGTCAAGCTTTTTCTTTAACTGACAAATTCGAACCGAATCGCAGGCTATACAGTGATGCCACTGCAGGTGTAATGGATAATGAAGATGATGATGCGAATAAAGTGTTCTGTATTTGTCGATTATCTGAATCGGGAATGATGGTTGAGTGCGATGTTTGTCATGAATGGTTTCATGGAAAATGTCTCAAAGTTGGTCGAAGCAAATTCAAGGATAATGAAAGTTTTGTGTGTCCTGTGTGTGATTGGAAAAGCAGTATTCCCCGAGAAGGAACTAGACCTACCTTGGAGGATTTGGAGTTTTTACTTGAGCAAGCGGACACTCTGCCCATCCGGCCTGATGAATTGGAGACAGTCAGAAATATTGTTGAAGTGTCTCGCAAGTTTAAACTTTTCTTGAAGCCGATTTTGGAAAGAGCACCATTTTCAGATTCTGATGTGGATGAAGTTCGATTTTATTTAACAAAATTGGAGGGTAGCGAGGTACTGTTGACTGATGCAACTAATGTATTACGGCAGGAACTTCATAGGTTAGCACCTTTGTACACTGATGCACCGCCAATGGCTGGTAATGGGTTGCAGCTTTCGAAAATTCGATCCAACTTATTGAATTCTGATGAAGAGGTAAAAGAAGAAGAGGCGGAAGGGAATGAAATTAGAGATTCTAAATCAGATTATCTTGCAGTTGGTGGTGTTAAAAGTGCAGTTGAGATTGGCAAAGCGAATGGTGATCCAAATATCGGCATGGTCCTAGAGTTGCCCTTTGAGGCTGTGAAGAATCCAACCCCTCAAATTAAATCCTTTGAGGTGATCGAAGATGCTCCTATCGAAGTTCCACCGGCTTCCGAATCATATAATGGGCAGGTTGCTATTACTGAAACTCAAGAAAAGAACTTAACAAGCCCGCCCATGGCCCGCCCTGTTGTTGAAGACAGCTCTAACATTCCTAATTCTCAAGATGTTAATGTGATATTTCCAGATCCCAAAGATGTTACGATTGCTGCATTAAAAGTGAATGACGAACAAGATTATTTGCTTAACAACGGTGGGGATAAAAATGACAAATCCGAGAATGGCAAAGTTGTGGATTACTATGACAGTAAAATTTCCACTTATCAACCCAATGTCAATAGAGAAAGAGAGGATACTGCTGATTCTATTCCTGAGTTTTCAGGATGAACCAATGACTGTAACAATTAATTGTTTTCTATTATTAATTTATTTTTATACGACGATTAAAAAGTTTTGCATTTTTTTCAATTATTGACGTTTTCACGATTCAGTAAATAAAGAATTACCTATAATGATGCTATATTCTACAGTGATGTCAGAATTAAAATTCAATATTCTGTTTTTGTATATGGCTTCGAAATCATTGTATATTACATGCCTATCGTCTCCATAAGTAGTGTCTATCTTATTCATAGGGCGATGCAGGCAACCCGGATTATCAGCGAATCTATCTTATCTGATTAGATAGCGGACATATTTATAACCCTTAACCTAATTGATTCGTACACTGAGAAACACGCAATAATACATTATCGCATATTAACGTGTGTTTTTTCATTACCCCAGCTTATATACTTGTCAATATTTCTGCAAAAGGGTGAAATATTTTTAGCCAAGTGATTACCAACTCGTTCGGAGATAGATAGTTTAGTGCGGTATTTCTTCCAATTGTCAGTTTTTGCAAAAAAGTCGATTATTGGGTGGATTGTATATTCGGGATTTTACGGAGGTATTCAAATCCAGAAATTCATAAGAGTTTGCCTGGTTTGAAATTATTAAAATATTTTTGATGGATCATTTTTATTAGACAAAATGCTTTCAATAAATATATCTTCGTCTTCGTCAATTTCAAATATGATTAAAATGCAGAAACGACTCCATGTTGTGGGGCCACAATATTGGCGAGGAACTAGCATGATGCCAATTTTGCATCAGAAACGACTATTCTCCATAAATAATCAATTGAGATTGAATGAAGAGAAGAAGAGCTATGGACATAATCACACTCATGAGCATAGCCATATAATCGATCATAATCATTCCCATGGTAAAGAACACAATAGTATCTCCAAATATTCACACGATCACTCCCATAGCCATTCCCTGTTCGGACACTCTCATTCTCATACCCATTCTACGGACGAAAATGTTTTCCTTCAAGAAAAAGGAGGTTTATCAAATCCAGCGATTCGTATCACTTGGATTGGCCTGTTAGTAAATGTGGGAATGGCAGTTGGTAAAGGGGTAGGTGGTGTAGTTTTCCATTCACAGGCTTTATTAGCTGATAGTGTTCATGCAGTTTCAGATTTGGTTTCAGATTTTCTTACATTGGCGACTGTATCAATTGGGTCTAGGCCAGTATCTAAATATTTTCCAAATGGATATGGTAAGGTTGAAACTTTAGGGTCTTTAGGAGTATCAGGATTACTGGTAGTAGTAGGTTTTAGCATGGGATGGGACGGATTGCTTACCATGACCAGTCATATTGCAGGAGAAGTTCAATGGTTAGAAGCATTACGAGGACTTGGTATCGAGCATGGCCATTCGCATTCACATTCCCATTCACACGATAATGGAGCAGGGGTTGGAACCGGTGTCGCAGAAATTGCTTCATTGAATGCGGCATGGATTGCTTTAGGATCTATTGCAGTTAAAGAATGGCTATTTAGAGCAACATTGAAGGTGGCTAAAAAGACTGGATCTCCAGTTTTAGTAGCAAATGCCTGGCATCATAGAGTTGATAGTATGGTATCAATAGTGGCGGTGGCTACTATTGGGAGTGGATATTTCTTGGGAATTAGTTGGATGGATCCTTTAGGAGGATTATTGGTTTCATCTATTATTGTTCGTGCTGGATACAATTCAGCTAAAAGTGCGGTTTTGGAATTGGTTGATAATAATAAGCAATTGATGAAAATTGACACTCATAAATTAAAAAGCCACGAAGAGAAGATTAAAGAGACTTTAGACCATATTGGATCAGGGTTCGTTGTAAATAAAGTGGAATTGATGCCTTCAGGTCCAAACTATTTATCATTCATAGATCTTGCATTGTTGCCAACGTCACCAAATAAATCATTAGAGAATTTTAGTAAAACAGCATCTTTACTTCGAGATGATTTAATTTCAAATGATAGAGGTTTAAAGAATGTGTATATCAGTTTTGATATTCATAATAATGGTAAAGAAGTTTCAAAAAACAATGAAAATTTGTAGATATTGACATAGATTTAACGATTATATAAAGATACCGATAATGAAATTGAAATGCGAATCTAATCATCTGGAGTAAGCCCAGATCCGATCCGCCCCTTAAACTTATACAGGTTGATCATTAATTAATTTATTCTCCATCTATTTACTATTACGTTCTTTAACCCAATCATTAAGACCACGCTTGTTTCTAAAAATTTCAACTGCGTAAAATTGCACTCTTGGAACAAAAATGGTGTTTTCTTCACTATATTCACCCTTAGCATCAGTTCTTAATAAAGTACCAAAATTGTAATCATCGACAACATTTTCATAAGTGTTCATGAACTTTCTCCACCTTATTTTACCATCAGGAGATTTCATTTCATCTTCATTAATCTTAATGCCATATTCAGTATTTTCAAATTCAGGAAAATCCTTGAGAAGGAGATCATAAATTTCGTCGTCAACATTAGTGAGTCTTAAAGTACTTCCGGGAACTTTTTCTAAGATATTCCAGTAAGTTTCTGATAATGAGTTAGTAAGAAGATCAACCTGTAAAAGCTAAAAGTAATTACTTACGAGCTTGCAAGACTGCTTTGACAGCAAATTGCTTTTCAATCTATAATTTAAGTTAGTCTATCAGCTGGGAACCAGCAGCAACATCAAAGTAGCATCAGAAGTGTTAGAGCACTTACATCTTCCAAATTTTCAGCTTCTTCGGCATTAAAAGTTTTTGACATTTTGGTAATAATTTATCTCAGTAAATCAAGATTCGACGCAAAAATAAATATTTCAGATAGTTTATATATCATACTTATAGTCTATAACGAGGCTCAAATTTATAAATTTAGTAGACGGCTGTGCTGTAGATCTGTAGATCACACTTGATATCGCATTCGTCGAGATTCCTCTAGTACCCCTGAGAATCTTCCGTGGCTTTCTCGTACCCTCGAGAACATTTTAATTTATTCTTACTTTTTTGGTTTAGTTAAGATGTTAATATGGGATAGTGAGCGAACTGATAAGAGAATGAAAGAAGGCCATGGTGAGCCTACCTAAAGAAAGAAGGTTCTCACGATGAGAACTTCGCATTAACGCTAGGATTGAAAATCCAACAACCTTTTCTTAAACTTTACTACATTATATTCATCTAACTCTAAAATTGTGCGATTAAAATGATGAGATATTTTATTAAAAGAGTGATTGTTTATGTTGATTCCTTAAGTATTTCGATATAATCGATATGGCAGGTTTCCACCAATTACAGTAGTACCATTTGAGTCTATCTTCAAGCTGCTATGTTGGCCTTTTCCGAGATTGAACTTCAGTCTTCAATATAAACGAAAAATCTAGTTATATATTAAGATACCATTCTTATTCTAAAGTTAATTATACTTTATGATAATCCAACCTGGTACAAATCTCTGTTTCTTCAGGTCATCACCCCTTACGAAAGCCGCTTGCGCGGATGGCACTTCGTTATCACCCCACAATCTGCCCGATATCGCGAGATGGTGTGAAATTCCAAAATTGGTTTGTATTATGCTCTTTCAAAATACTACGAAAACTTCGATTCCATACAGAAGACTCTTTAGATCCTATACTGCAAAAAAACCATCAGTGGCTGCCCGAGCATTCTCTAACCAAGTTAATAGACTTCCTGTGGCCGCCCCATTCTTGCAATCTAATCATTTAAGGACCTATAATTCTGGAAACAAATATTGCACCATGTCAACTGGGTCAATTGTTACTGGGGCTTGTCTAATCATTGGTGATGAGATTTTAAATGGCAAAATTCAGGATACAAATTCCAATTATTTCACGAGAAAATGTTTCGAAATTGGTATTTCAGTCCAACACATCGCAGTTGTCCCAGACGAAGAAGAAGAGATAATTGAGGCGATCCAGAGACTATCTTCGAAGTATGACCTCATTGTCTCATCTGGAGGAATTGGTGCGACTCATGATGATATTACGTACGAATCAATATCCAAAGCATTTAATTTGCCAGTGAAAGTTCATCAGCCAACGGCTGAAAGGATGGAAAGATTGTCAAAATTAAAGAGACAATTTTTGAGTGTCCATAACTCTCCAAAGGAAGTTTTAGATGCTCAACTTCGTATGGCAACCTTACCTGATGGCGATAATGTCGAATACTTATATGTTCTTGAAGAGTCATGGGTGCCAATAGTCGGAATTGATTCAAAAGTATTCATTTTTCCAGGGGTACCTACATTGTTTCAAACTTTGTTCGATGCCTTTATCCCACAAATAAAGAACCGTGTTTCTGAAGAACAGACCCAAACTCGATATTTTGTAAGAACGAAGCTTCTTGAATCACAAATTGCACCTTATCTACGAATTTTGCAAGAATCAGTGAATGATAAGAATATCAAGATTGGAAGTTATCCTCATTTCAAACAAAAAGATGTGACAGTTAGTATTATTGGCCCGGGAAAGTTAAACGAAGAACTAAGAAAGATTGTAAACGATGTTGAAAGAAATGTCTCTGGTCATGAGATTTCGGCGGAAATAGAGGCACAGACTGTAGACACCTAAAAACATACTATTTATACTATAGTTGAATAAATATTAGTCAATATACATATATTATTAATAATTTAAAGAATAGGAAAAAAGGGCCCGCATGCCACACATAATAGTCTATAATTGCCTCTACCATCAACACTCATTGATATTATCCATTAATTTTTTTTTAATAACTTTTGTTCTAGATCATACCATAGTATTTACTCATCTTCATCATCAGTATCGGGAGGTCTGGGTGTTCCCTTCGGCGTGCTCAACCAATCAAGGTATCTCTTACGACGACGAGCATCTCTTTCCTTGATTTCATTTCTAGTCATCTTCTTCTTCTTCTTTTTAATCTTAATGTTTAATGGGGAGGAGCTATCCTCAGCTTCAGAATTAGCAGCAGTCGAAGGGGCAGTGGAAGGTGCAGAGGATCCAGAATCTTCAAATCTATCACTAGCTACCTCGGATTTACCCTTTTGGACTACCTTACCATCTTGAACAATCCACTGTTCAGGACATAGCGCACCAACGAACTCATTGTTGTGGGAAATCATGATAACACCACCAGACCAGTCTCTAATAGCTACAGCAAGACCACCTAATGAGTCACGATCAAGATAATTGGTAGGTTCGTCCAAAACAAGTAAATGTGGGTTGTTCCACATAGCACCAGCAATAACAACCTTGACCAATTGACCACCAGATAAACTTCCTAAAGGTGTATGGTCAGCAATATCACCGTCAAGCCCAACATCCTCGAAATGCTTTCTGATAACCGGAGGAGATAAATCTCTATAACCAAGACCTTCTCTGGATGCTTCGTGATCATCAAATTCTTGAATCAGCTTATGGAAACCGAATGCAAAAAGATCCTCACGAGAGATAAAAGAGTTGAACTTAGGTAACCAACCAACCCACTTAATTTCGTATTGGAATGACTTCTTAAGTTTGGAACGACCAATAATAGCCTCCACTTTACGAGGGCCACGTCCGTCATCAATATCAATAGGTTTAGCCATGAGCTCCTTTTCCTCTTCCGACATTTTTCTTGTTTGCTTCAAATGAACTTCACGATCATCTCCATTGGCATATCTCCATTGCAAATATTGATTGGCTGTCTTCTCCTTATGAAGTTCAACATGTTGTAAGGCATGCTGAGCAATATAACCAATACGAAGATTAGGGTGCTTCTCAACAGTTCCACTATCAGGGATAAGCTCACCTGTTAAAAGTTTGATAAGAGTAGATTTACCAGCACCATTAGGACCAAGAATGGCAACACGAGAGGAGAGGGAAAGAGTACAAGATACATCAGTCAACGATGGTTTAGCAGCACCTGGGTAGGTCAAATTTACATGTGACATTCTTGCAATAGCTCTTGTATTTGATCTAACACCAGTCAAAATACCTGGGGGAGGGAAAGCCATTTTAACATTTGAATCAGTAAGAGTGTAGTACGATTTACCTTCTGGTTTCACCTTGACGAATCTATGCATGTTAGTATCATTTGGCCAAACGGAAAAACGGCTCCCGAGAGCTCGACTGGGGAAGGGCAACAGCCCTAGGGATATACTTACTCAGAAAGATTACCCTTATAATAAGCCAACTTCTTGTTTTCATAATGAATAATATCTGTACAAACAGCATCCAAGAATCCTGAATCGTGGGAAACAATCAAACTAGTGATTTCAGTATGGGTATTCAAATAGTCTACGAGCCACTGAACATTTGTAACATCTAAATGATTTGTAGGTTCATCTAAGAGAAGAATATCAGCTTTCATAAGCATGGCTCTAGCCAACTCAAGTTTCATCTTCCAGCCACCACTTAAAGCACCAACATTTTGAGAACGTCTTTCTTCGTCAAATCCAACCTCAGCAAGAGCGCCGGCAATATCTGCCTTTTCAACATGAGAAAGTTCCGGATCAGAACCAATAAATCCGACCAAATCCATATCAGCTTCAGAACCTTGAAGTTTGTGTTCGACAAAACAACTTCTTAGTTCAGATTTGTCAGGGAATCCCTCCAATTTGCCCTCAGCAATGGCTCTCATTAAGGTAGACTTACCAGCTCCATTACGACCGCAGAGACCATAACGATGACCTTTAAAGAGTCTTAAATAGGTTTTGTTAAGGAGCATTCTACCACCATAAGCCAAGGAAAAGTTAGCATTCACAATTTCAATACCCTCCTCTCCATCGTCAGCTACGACAGTATCTTTGAAAAGGGATTTGAAATATTTAACATTTTCATCAGCCTGCTCTTTAGAAGCACCAATAATATTGATATAAAGATCAGATAATTTTTCGAATTCTCTGGTGTTGACAGCAATGGCAATCAATTGAGAACTAAAAGTCCTCAATGTCTCGTCGCTAGTAGCAGAAGTCTTCTGGTAAGCCTCTTCTTTTGTAATCTTCGTCTTATTTGGAACCTCTTGTTCGGCATCTTCTAAAACTTTCAATGCCTTAGAAGCCAACTCTCTGACTTCAGGCTGGGCAGCAGTATCAACTACTTTCTTAATACCAGGTAATAATTGAGGAATGAAATGTTTAACTTCAGCAGGGTTATGAACTAGTCTGGTCAAGTTTTCAACAACAATAACAGTTTGACGAAGAGCGTCCTGAGAAGTCGAGCTCAAATTCAAAGCACGGTTTAAAATAGGCACTAAAATAGCTAAAGTAGGCTCAGTAACCTCAGTTACAAAAGTAACATGAGATAAAGTCTTGATACAATCTTGGACATTCTTAGGATCAGCTAAAGTTTTAATAATAACCGGAATACGAGGAACAATATCCTGATTATCTAATTTATTTGCAAAATCTGTCAATGTTTTGGCACCAGCTTTCGATAACTCAGGTTTCATATCATGCATAGTATTAGTCAATACTGGTAAAGCATCAACAAATCTAGATTCAAGATAATCCTGAGGAACTGATTGCAAAATTTTTTCAACAATCTTTAATGCGCCAATTTTACTTTGCCATTTAGCAGATGAATCTAAATATTCCAAGATTTTAGATAAAACTGCTGAAACTAAAGCTTCATGTCCATAAATATTGACCAAAGTGTCAGATGTAGATTGAGCAGCCCTTTTAACTGAATTTTCTTTATCAGACAATAAATCTAATGGCAAGCTTAAATCGTTGAGCAAATAAGCTTGAGCAGGAGAATCAGAACCAAATTTCCGAGTAATGGTTGATAAAACAATCATGGAGCCCTCACGAGTAATGGCAGACCCTTTAGATTTAGATAAACTAGTCAAGTGTTCATGCACATTATATTCGTCAAAGGTGTGAGCCCCATCTTTTGCTAAGACATCTGCAATCGAAGAAGCTGCAGTTCTAATATCAGCTAAAGACTTGGCTTCACGAACAGACTCGAAAAAGTCAGAAATTGGAGATTTCTCAATTTCTTTAAGAGCCGATGACAATGACGTTAATGAACTGGTTGATGAAGTAACAGAGAGAGGAGTGGAAGCGCCACTTGGAGTATTGCGTCCAGAGCCTTGATAATTATTTCTAACCACACCTAGGTAGTTTCCTTGGTAGTTGTTAGTTGGGTAATTAGGTTGGTAATTAACAGGGTACACACCCTGGTAACCACCTTGGTAATTACCTTGATATCCTCCTTGATATCCTCCTTGGTAAGCACCCTGGTAATAATTACCTTGATAATTACCTTGATATCCACCTTGGAAGTTATCATTTTGACCCGATCCATATCCACCAGGGGCAGTTGATTTTCCAGCCTCTGGCTTGAATGGTTTAAATTTTGGGGGTACCATTCTATCCTTGTTCTTTTGTTCGAAGTCTCAAAAACTTGGATGAAAAACTGAATTAATGACAAAAAAAAAAAAAAAAAAAAAAAAAAAAAAAAAAAAAAAAAACAAATCAAATGATAGATAACAGCGGATTAAAAAAAATTATGAGCACGGCTGCAATTTTTTTTTGTCTCAGCCATTAGCACGTGATGATATATATGTCACGTGAGCTTAAGAGAAAGCCTCAATGGTTTAAATTGCTATATATCGACTTTGTGCTGCTATGCTAAGATGTTGATTTCTGTGTATTCGTAGAATTTGTATAATACTTTCAATATCTACTTGCCTATGCAAAATCAAAGTGATTGTCAACATCTCTATAAGGACTAATCTATATCTCGTCAATAATAGATATGTCAGTTGTAGCGAAAATCAAGGGTTGTGTCAACCAATGCTATCTCAGGCTGTAACAACTGCCAGACAGAGACAAGCTGTTTGGCCACTCCTGCCATTGAATAATATCTTCGAGCAGTGTGCCTCTTGAGTATCTTTATACTAGATATTAGTATTAATGACGTCTAGTTAATGTACATAGTATACGGTCCATGACTCTGGCATGTCACATCTTCAGCACGCCCATTAATTGTGCGACGATGGCGCCTAATAAACCAATTGTGTTGACCGTCTCTTTGCCGTAAGGCGGTATCTAATGCTTCTTTGAAAGCACTCTCAACCCATATTTGACCATATGGTTGTTGCGTGCTTCCTCCAGATAACGTTGCGTCCTACCGGCAGGTGTGATTGTGTCTGGTCTTTAGGATAGTGAAATGATCGTGGATATAATTTCGGTGGAGAATTATTTCCCCTATAGATGGAAGTAACATCTCTCTCCAAGCTCCCATAATGACCGTTCAATATTCGTCCTTGTTCAACAGCGTAGCGCATGTTGTCCAACCTAGTTAACGTTATTGTGGTTAAGAAAGCTAGTCGCTATGCGCATGCCAAAAGATGCTGCTGCTGTCGCTGCGGAAAGAATGGTAAGGATAGAGAATTGAACACTCGAGTATAAAAGGTTTTGAATGTCTCTTTTATGTGAACCAATAGAGAGCAAACGGCCGTCTACCTTAAAAAGCATTCCACCTGTCCTAACCCGGCAAATATGGTATACCAATAAATCTGACAATAATTGCTTTTCTCATCACTGCTGGATCTCAATATCTTATTCTCAACGTCTAGTTAGTACTATCCGTACCTCTAGAAAACTAGGCTAAATTGCTCATTGTACCGGTGATAGCTTCAAGCCGTCGGTCTACACTTTTGTTGTTGCTATTTCACAATAATATTATAGTTGCTTCTGAACAGGACACTCATCTATGTCACGCTCAACACCTTCCACTAATTCGCGCTCTCAACGAGACTGACCCTGAATACGTATCAAATTTTATTAACGGATACTCATACAAGGAGTCTACTTAATGAATATCATGAAGACAGGTCTCTTCTGAACTCCACAAGTGTAATAAAATTAATGCATTTTAAACTAAAGACTATTTTTTATATATGTAAAACATCACTAAGCTGATGGAAAAGTTCCAGGAGCAGGACCGAAGAATCCAGCTGCTGGTGGAGGTGATAATGGAATACTATTATAATCAGCACCAGTAGCATTAGCACCACCCATGAAAACGTTATTTCCCCACCAATCAATCTCAGCAATGTGGTTATAACTAGTAGCAAAGAATACAATAATTTGCGCCCAAGCAACACCAGTATTTAAAGCAGCGTATAAAATATAGTTATACTTTCTCCACCATCCCAAGTAGTACTTTCTGATGTACCAGTTGAAAATAGCTCCAACATAGAAGTTACCAGTGGTATAGTACAAGTTGGAAGGAGCCCAGGAAGAAAATCCACTGAGCAAGACGAGAATATTCCAACGTCTCCAAGTATTTGGCCATTTGCGTTGAAGCAAGTAAAATGGAATTGGTAAGAAACATCCGATTAAGAAAGACCATTTCAAGGAAGTGTAGATACCATTAAGATAAATACGAGGGCCAAGAGTACCCCAGAGAACGAAGGAAGCAAAGTTTGATCTGGCAGTAGCACAAGTAAACTTTTGAGATTGACGAGGATCACAGTAATCTCTAATACCAGTGAATTCCCAGTTCAAAATAGCAAGGGTAGTGAAAATGGTAACCAAGGTACCAGTATATTGAACTCTGAACAAGGCTCTAGAAGGAATACGAGCATAATGGGTTTGCTTTTGATTGGTGATATAATTTTGAGCTTGCTCCCAGAAATTGTTAGCAATACATTGAGTAATCATCATAGCATTAGCATTATGAGGAATCATATAACCAATGAAAACTTGAACCAACATACCAACTTCAAGGAAAGTATTGGTAGTAGCATAAAGAAGACCAAAAGGAATGATAAATACTAAGTTGACAGCAATACCAAAGAAGATAGACCAAACAGGAGTCTCAGTCTCAGGGAAAACCTTTACCATAATAATGAATAATACAAGGGAAATAACTAAAGTGGCAATGAACCACCATTCAGGAACTTCAGGGTGCTTCTCCATGTTTCTGGTAAATGGATCAGTATACAATCTTCTAGCTTTTTGAGGACTTCTGAAAGACAACCACATAGAACGGAAACTAGCCATCATTGGTTTTCTATAGTGAAGAATAGCATAAACAATAGCAGCAGTGAAGATAGCAAACTGGCCACCAAAATAAATCAAGGCACCAGCACTTAAGAAAGCAGGAGAGTAATTTTTGTAACCCTCCTCATCAAATTGGCCAGAAGCAGTAAGAATCATAGAAATATTGTAAGGAGCACCGGTGTTATCAAATACACCAGGATCATTGATAGGAAGATATTGAGTATAATAAGACTTGGAGAAATAGATTGCAACAATACAGATGAAACCAATTAATTGACCAATATATCCAACATAAGTAGCATAAAAGGGGGTAACCATACCGGCACCACCAATGACAGACCAGTCAAAAGTTGAAATAGGATTTAAACCGAGACCACTGAAAACACCAGTAACAGCAGCTAATTTAATATTGTTGGGAGAAATCCAAGTAGTCCAACTGAAAAATGAGAGAGCTTGGAAAACAAACTCGGGGAACCAATAATAACAGAAACTGACAAAGGTAAAGAGAAGGAGGAAGGTATATCTGGTAAGAGTCCAACCATGAACACTCTCCTTAATTTCGGCCTTGGCAAGAGAACGATTCATGGATAACAATGGCAAAACACCGTACCACATACAACGAACGGGGTAAACTAAAAGACCTCTAAGAAGACCAGCAATACCATAACCAGTAAACGAAGCAGTGACAGAGATTAAGAACATGTAACCAAAACTACCGGCCCATTTCTCATTGAAAAATTGGGTAGCACGTTGGAGAGTGATAACAGTGAACGAGAATGGTGGACCATCAACGGCACTCATCATTTGTGTAGCCAACATTTGTTCTTTGAAAGACCAAGGACCAGGATTTAATGAATGACGCTTGCCAAATACTGTAAATCCCCAATCAGGGAGAACATACTGAAGAAATTTACCAGTGGGATAGATAATAATCTGAAGGGACAAGAAATTAAAAGAAATAGATGGATAACGATTACCGAAGAAAGTACCAACAATAGCACCAACATTAGCGTAAACCAAACCAACGATATACCTGTTACATGTTAGAATTTGTAATAAGTTGCTCCCCTTTATCGAGGGGAAGTTTCTACATCTTCAACTCTCATCTGGCAATAGATCTCAATCAATAAATACTCACATTCTAATAGTTTCAGCAGGCTCATCTTCTGGGTCAATCATACTAGTAGCAGCACGGACCTCAGCATATGGACTCCAATCACTGACAATAACAGCCTCAAATAGAGCTTCAAACTCAAATTCTTCGACTGGAGTGTCAGGAGACCCCTCAGGACCTTGTGAAAGTCTCTGAATTCTAAGCAAAGCATCATAATCAATATTAATATCTTCTTTATGATACTCATAGGCTTCTTTAAGAAGTTCGACAGCTTCTTGCCAGGAACGAGCGCCAATACGACTAGCGACGAAGTTTACTTCATCGATGTTCAACTCAATTCCAAGAAGACCAGCTGTAGTTTCAATACGACTGATGAGATCAGGGTCGGAGATCTCGCTGTCAGCGACTTTGACATCAACAATCTTTTCGACTGACATTTTGATGGGTTTGTGGAATTTTCAAAGAAGAAAACGGGAACTAGGGCTGGAAATACCTCTGCTTTTATCTTCGCTACATGATCGACTATAGCTTATTTCACTTATCTCGCAATAACTGTTATGATACAAATTTCATACCAGATAACGAAATAAAGTCTCTCTATCACAGATTATCTTGCAGGACACGGCACCATATTCACTCCACTCTGTCGGCGGAGAAGTGTTAAACCTAGAGATATGGATATACACACGGCACCCAATATATGCGGGATGATAAGTGATAAACCCTAAGAGTATCAGGAAAATATGAATTAATAGACTAACTTGAAAACAACATAGTAATAAATTAGAGCAAGTCTAGCAAAAGTGTTGCTTAAACAATATACAGTATTCAGTCTAGAAGAATCACTGATAGAGGTTTGATTTAGATAACCTCCTCTGCAAAATAACAGACGGAATGGAATGATCGACTTTGGTTTGTGTCTCTTCTCTTTTGTTCCTCCTCTTCCTCCTCTTCTGCTGCTATCTTCCCATAGATGGCCCCCACATCATTGGAACCAATTATATGTAGTTAAGCTTTGGGATTTTACTGAATAGGCCATTTTCATGTAAATTAAAGGTAAGATAATTTCCTTTTTTCGTAGGACAAAAATAACTGTCAGGCGATGGGATAAAAAATAACGGTTCTAATCACTCTTGGCACACGGCATCTGCTGTAAGGTCTACCAGTCTATTGTTTTGAAGCTCAGTATTCAAGAAACACGGCACCAGAACAGTATTATACAGTATGTAATGCAATGCGTTTAACCATATGCTATCGGTCAATGATGGGGCCTGAATTAATATTTCACTGATTGATCTTCACTATTTTGTTACAAGAAAAGAATGCTCATCCTAGCACTACACTGTTGATCGGACTGAGTAGTATTTTAGAGAAATGAATTGATCTGTCCTGTGAAGTGAGACATGATCAACAAAGATGAAGAGACGAGAGCCAATTCAAACGGAGAAACCCCCAGTTCTATACTTTTATCATTAATAGTAATCCCGATAACAAGCTCCATTCTGCAAATAACTCTTTTTCCATTTATCTCAGATTTATCCCATTTCAAGTAGTTCTTACCTCCTATAGAAAACTGAGCTCATATCGAAGTATGTCGGTTGGCATCGCCATGCATACATTTTTTGGTGCCGTATGGTAGAGACGCGGCATATGATCACCACTATCATGCATACACCAGAATTGAAAACTTTATCTTGATCCCCTATTACCGGTCGGCGAAGACCAGAGCCCCTATTAAAGGTAGAGACAGCTTATTACGTTAGCGCACGTAAATAATTGGTGTCTATGGCTCTAAATGATACACCAAACTTCCCGATAACGTATCTATGCAAACTCCTGATAACGGATCAATCGGCAGTCACTGTATCTACGTAACCACAATCAATATATGAGACCTAAAGATCCGTGTATCAAAGATCTTGATGCCGTGGCGCCATCGATCTTGACAAATAGTTTAATAAGAAAGATATTCTACCCGGAACTATACGCATCTCATTCTCTAACTTATAATCAGTGGTCCTCCTAAACGGTCAGATTGCGCCGACCGGCTGGGAACATCGAGTGAGTTCGTAATATGAGCAAAAAAAATTCATGCCGCGGATGGAAATTTTTCTTGGCAAAAAGGGGGAAAGCCCAAGGTCCAGATCCTACGTAGAATAAGGTATTGGAATAGGCACCATCGTACGACGGTGGAAGAAATAAATTTAAGCGTAAAATAAAAATAAAAATAGTAAGAATACTAATGATCCTTAACGAGAAGATTATCTCCTGTATTATTTCTGCAAAAAAGAAACAGCTTTAAGTAATATTATTGACATACTACTGTGAAGCATTGAAATGATTTTATTAGTCTTTAATATAGTGGACATCATCTTTTATATATATATATATATATATATATAAACTTACGCAATCAAGAATCGCCACTATGTTATAGTGACTCACCCTGTACTCATATAGTGGTCATTTCTGCTTCCAATTCGGACCGCCGTTTCGAACGCTTTAATGCCGCGCGCATTGTGGGCTCGTAGATTAATGCAATGTTGAAGATCTATTCCCGTATACAGTGACATAACTGCATGTCATTATTTCTTATCACATTCCTGATAAGGGCCAGGGTAAGCTTATCTACGTAGTAAGTTACTCATAATCTTTGCTGGAATAAAGTAACGATCTCTATCACATGTTTTTTATATTGGCAACAATTGTGATAAGCTACAATTGTTACTTCCCGCGACTTTAGCTCCCATCTCTATAATACAAATATAAGCCTGAGTAATGGTGTTATTATATACACATTGCATAGTGGCTACATATCCATCTAAAACAAATAGGAACAAAATATGGAAGAAATTTAAAATATATCCACGTATGGTGTCTACGTTTCAGAACATACATTATATATAGAATGGCATCGACTGTAGCTACTTTTTAATTCCAGTGACCAACATCAGATTGACCTTCGAACAGTGCAATGTCTTACCATTTACCTCCTTTGTTTCGCCAGTAATACCAGAGAATGATTTAATTTTATCATCTGGAATCCATAGCTTAACACGGAAAGCTCTACTGACCTTAACCTGATCAAGTCCAGCCTTCCTGAACCCATTAACCACTTCATCTGGATCTAATCCTCCTCTATGAGCTACACCTTCTTTTAATGCCTCTTCATCAGTCATTCTTCCATGAACACTTCCACCAGCTCCTTTCTCAATATCAATTACATATAGCCGGCCATTTCGAAGCAATCTATCGGCTAATTTCTGTGTACATTTATCAGTATCATGAATGTGATGATACGATAATGAAGTTACCACGGCATCAAAATGACCCAGTTGGCGAGCTTTGTCCTCGTCAACCAACAAGTCTAAGACCTGAGCACTCATCTCTGATTCAGGGATTCCTTGATTCTCAATCTTTTGGTTAAATATTCCAACCATATCTGGTGAAATATCTATTCCGATGATCTCTTTACAATACGGAGCTAGAGATTGACTGACCAAACCTGTCCCACAAGCAAAGTCCAGAATTCGAGTAGATTCCGGATCCCAAAGCTCATCGACAACATCTGGGATATCTAATGAATTAAAATCAAAGTCATGACTTGCAAACTCTGCGTCTTCAATATGGCCGTTATGATCAGCGGTGAACTTGAATTGAAGAATTTTCGTTGCTACAACTCTAGCAATCAATTGAGTATTTTCATTATCATATTCAGCTGCCTTGTCTTTAAAAGATGAAAGATTTGCTTTAATTACTTTCTCAGATTTATTATCTGTCATACTTGAGTTGTTGTTGAGAATCTTGTAAACCCCACAATTCGCGGGTCCATTAATCTGAAGTCATTCCAGTGACGATGCAGATAGCCGCGATACTCATATTCGGAAGGTCATCGGCGTTTTGCCAAATACCCTAACCTGTGCTTAAACCTTATCGTGCCGCGAACAGATCTCTGTGGGGATGAAATCTCTCCTCTCATTGCCGCATTTGCTGAGAATTGTCCGCTATTAATCCTACTAGTGCTCTAATTATTATGTAATATCTAAGTCGGACATATGACCGTGAATTATTTCTTCTATCAACAAAAGACCTTCATTTTAATGCTCCCCTAGTTTCTTTGTGAACCTATGTTTCTATTATTGAGTTGAACTTCATTTTGAAATTGAAAACGCATCACAATCAGCATGTTGATTTAGTCGTGATCTTAAAATTCTTTAATCATGTCAGATATAAACAGCTGAAAAGCGCACCAGCTGCACGATATAGCTCGGAGAAACTTAGTTTCGCGGTGAAGATCGCTTTATTTTTGTACTTGGCCTTATTTTTGGGTGTACTGCCAGTATTATATCGATGCGAGATACCTAGACAGGGAACTGCTGGCGCGCAGAATTATTTTCGGTTGTTTTATGTTGGAGTTGGCGTGCTACTCTTTTTCTGTTATAGCGATTATATCTGGGTTGCTTTCAAACGAGTTTGCAGTAAACAGGTCATAGCTCTACCTCCAATATCAGAAATGGTACCTTCGAGAGTATGCATAACGATTGGATCTATTTTCTTAACTGCCACTGCGATGGCGAGAGGACTGGTAACGTATGGAATAGAACTAGTGATCAAAGGGTGAATAAGATTAAGAGAATGAGGAGTTAGATTCAAAAATTATACAGGCTAAAAGATCGAGCGAATATAAGTCATACGAGCGCGATGGTTGCTTGTAAGTTGGCAGCCTCATATGAGCTTTGATGAAGTCCCAGGAGCCGTATCGTATTAACAAAATTCTCTATATCAAAACCGTCGTAAGGTTGTGATGATTGATATTACAATGATGGAATAGTAATTCTCTACATGTCATGTAGTGTGCGGACTTTAATACTAGCTAGAACTATGGACTGGGAACTTAATTAAATCCTGTTTATTCCTTCCCAATCAAAATTCTATCTTATAATAAAATGCCAAATGGTCTTTTCTTATATGAAGTTTTTTTCATCAAAATTTCATTATTCTTTTTTATTTTTTGAGAGTTTAACAGTGACAGTTTATATAAATTCGAGATCTTGATGCGTAACCTTTATTAACGAGGGTGCAATGCAGCTGTGACTCTAATTTCTTATCTTGATGATATTTGTGTCTGCATTTTATTACATCTTAACAGACTTATCCTCTATGTGCATATCTCCCTTCCTCTCCCGCTGCGCGAAGATAATAGATGGGAGAACACTGTATTCTGATGAATGCCCCCTGCACACTGGTTTACGGAGGCTAACATCTGGTAATAACAGAGAGTTTGGATCAACTGGCTTTTATTTTAGAATAATTATGTGACAATAAGAATACAAAATGTGTTGCTAGTTGTTTATAGATCTAGTTCCCCCCTCGAGTTTTGCTTTTAGGATCCAAGTATGGCCTTGAACCTATGCTGACAACTCTTACTCCAGTCCTTTTGATACCTGTACCCCAGAAATCATTAGTGCCACTATGATATACGGCTTTATTTGACCATAGCGCAATGTCATTTTTACCCCATTTGAATCTTACCTGAGTATCATGACTGCTCAAATTCAAATTCTTAATATAATCGAAAACCAACTTTCCTTCTTCCTCGCTAAGTTCATTAATTTTGGCATTCTCAAAATTAACACTGATGATAGATTTCCATCCGGTAACGGGATCAGTTTGTACGAGTGGATGAACTGCAATCAATTCGTCGCCAATATTTTCAGGCGCTCCACGGGAGGAGGAGTTAATTTTAATACCAGCTCTATCTGCTGATTCACGTAGTCCCTTTGCATCGAATGTTACTGTCAAAGTTTCAAGGAAAGATCGGAACGAAGTAGAATACTTGTCATACTGCGCCGAAGCACTGGAAAAAAGAGTATCACCTCCAGTGTTTGGAGTCTCAATAATCTTCAAAGTACTATAATCACTTGGGACAGGTTCGTAGATGATATCAACGTGATATCCATCTCCTGCTCTTCCATTATATAACTTGGAGTTGGTGTATACCTTCTTTTGGAGTTCTGATGATACAATGTAAACCTCAGGGTCAATATTACCATCTGCTTTCAAAAACCCTGCTCCAGGTGTGATTGGATGAATATGAAGTTTTGAAGTCTCGGGCTTGCCTGCAAATTTACCCAATTTGTCCGTAAGAATCTTTTGTTCATTGATAGTCAAATCCTGATTTCTAAAAAAGATAACACCGCGCTGGGAAATAATAATAGCAAGATCTCTAATCTTTTCATCATCTTCTAAAATATCTTTAAGTTGGGCCAAATACTCTCTACCAAGAACGGGAGTTGATTCAATATATTTGTATGTTTCATCGAGGATACCGCTGACTTTTGGAGGATCTTTTGGTCCGACATAGGACGGACCTGACTTAAGTTTATTGAAGTAAGGGGAAGGACCTTCGATAACCTCTTTCTCTTCGTATTTTCCGTTTTGAAGAATTATATATTGTTCCTTAACAAGAGAAGTAGAGGTTGCAGACATTGTAAAATCGGTTAGCACTCCAAATTCGCGCTATAGCTAGATGAACAGAAGAGAAATTAGCTCATATTTATATTTGGTAGCTTAATTGTTTAGTCCAGTTAGATGACGTGCTAATCACGAAAATAGTCTAATGATATCTCCGATCAAGTCCGTAGATAGAAGCGAACATAAGCCGATCTTCATGCAGGGATTTCGTTATCTTTGCATATCTACTGTTTGTCTCACATCAAGTCACATTACGTACCGCATGCATAAACATCACATGACTTTCAATAACTCTACATTGACGAACGAGTAGCTAGGAGGCGGTTCGCTATCAACCCCCCGAATTATGTATGTTTCCACCCAATAGTTCAATAGTTAGTTTTTGTTCTTTTACATACCAAACTAAATTACTAATACAGACGTACAAAGTAAAGGTATGAAACTAAAACCTGTTACTTTCATCCTTTTTATCATAGGAACGATCAATAGCTCCAACTAATATCTTTACGAGCCAGAGGGAAGGTGTTAGGTCAATGCTGTGTTAAAAGTTAGAATTTATTCTAATGCGGCCCCATCGATCCACACCAATGCCCCCTGGACTACTTACCCAAGTTTTGACATTTCATCCTGCTCCACTTCAAAATTACTTGTGCAGTCAACCATTTGTCCAACTGCTGGGTCACTATCAAGTGAAGCAAGGAAGGCACGTGCTTTAAGGTCATTACCAACCTGACCAAACTGTAATGCGAGAGCACCTGGACCAAATCGACTAGATTGTAAAGCGTTCTTTGCATTTCTAATTGCATGTTGAAGAGTATTGCTAGATTCTCCAGCGGGTTCACCATCAGTGATGGTAATAACTAGGACTGGCTTTTGAAGTTGACCACTTCTTGCTGGTGAAACAACAAGTGGGTCAAGCACCTTGTTTCGTAAATTAGTACCAAGTGGAGTGAGACCTTGAAATTTAACACTCTGAAGTAATTGAAGAACTTGCTGTTCATCCCGGATGCTATTGCCTTGATGATTGCTATTCATGAATCTTACTTCAATTCCGTTAGAGTCAAAGAGCGATGCAGCAAATGATGCACGTTGTAAAATCAATTTAAGATCTTCAATACGCTCACCATTCTCTTCAAATGCCATTGAACCAGAATCATCAATATACAAAACAATGTCATAAAGAGCCAGACGGACTAAATCATTGGAAATCTCAAGAGGAATTTGCCATTTTTGAGAAATGGTCTGTGCTTGATTGGAGACAACACTGGCTACTTGCTGAAGCCTTTGAGGAGGATAAAAGGCTTCAAGGCGGTTTTCACGAACTGCTGCTTCTAGAAGTGAATAATAAGCTCCCGTGCTACCACCTCCACCGTATCCTTGAGAAGGTTGTTGGTTATATCCACCAGCACCGGAAGCTGGAGGTTGTCCATATCCACCAGGAGCTTGAGGCTGACCATATCCACCAGGAGCTTGAGGTTGACCATATCCACCAGGAGCTTGAGGCTGACTATACCCACCAGGAGCTGGAGGTTTTTGACCATATCCACCAGGAGCTTGAGGTTGACCATATCCACCAGGAGCTTGAGGTTGACCATACCCGCCAGGAGCTTGAGGTTGACCATAACCGCCAGGAGCTTGAGGTTGACCATATCCTCCAGGAGCTGGAGGTCTCTGACCATATCCACCAGGAGCTTGAGGTTGACCATATCCGCCAGGGGCTTGAGGTTGACTATATCCTCCAGGAGCTTGAGGCTGACCATACCCCCCTGGAGCTGGAGGTTGACCATATCCACCAGGGGCTGGAGGCCTAGGCCCGGCAGCGCCGGCAGCAGTAGCAGCAGCGAGTTTACTTGCGAGACCCATTGAATATTTTTGACCTTAAATTTAAGCAATAAGACCAATTTAAATTCAATTGACTATACTAGGAAGACAAAGAATTGGTCGAAAGAAGTTAAAGATGGATTAACCTTCATATTTAAGTGTGACGTTAGGAGATGTGTCCAATAGCCGCAGTCGTGGCTAAGCAGAATCAAGCATAGTTGGCCCCTGTTGATGCGTTGCCTAGTGAACCGCCCATGTCTTCTGCAGATTGTGATCGACGATCACGCGGCCAAGTGAAAGTCAAGGGAGTCTAACCCGCGTCTCCAACGAACGGGTTTCAGATCTCTTGCATATATCTTATCTGCATGGTAACCTTAATTCCATTATAGAGTGTATTGTGTTATATAATCATGGCTTATTCTGATTATATATTTGTATTATAATAATTATTATAAAAAGATTATTAGATAATTTTTATCCGCTATCTACATTAATATAAGAATAAACGTTAATATTGTTGTAGCTTTGTTCTTAATTTGTTCTTAATTTCAACGCTCCATACAGTAAATCTGACGGTTAGTATTAAATATCAATTAACTATCAGATTTTAACTCACCCGTACTAAACTGCCATTATCATTTGGCTCCATATACTTGATAAATTTAAAACCAAATCTTTCGTATATAGCCATATTAGATTCTTTAGATGTCTCAAGAAAACACTTAGACTTAGTTCCATCAGCCTAACTTTGTTAGAAAGATTTAAATACTTAATTACAATGTACTCACAATTTCTAGGATTGGATCGATTAATCTACGGGCAATGCCTTTCCCTTGGTAATCTGGATGAACTGCAAGATAATTCAAATACCAATATCCCTTGGGATCTGTCCATAATTCGTCTAATATCTTCCTTTTCGCATCAACAAAAATGTTTACCCGCTGATAGTTAGTATGGTGCCTAGAGTTTACCATTCATTTTCCATCTCACATACCTCCGGTAATTTCCCATAAAGTGTGTCATAAGTAACGTTCTTAAACCAATATGACCAAGAATCAATCCAATCAATCCAGCTTTTATTATCTAAATTAGCTGGTTTGTTCCATAGTGCAATCCCAACGCATTTCCCATCATCAATCGCTGCTAATGCTACTCCATTTCTGATGGTGTTTTTTATCGTGAGATCAAGATCCAAATGTGCTCGTTTGATATTATCATCACCTTCATGAAGCCAAGTGAAGAATGGATCAGCAGAAAATGCTCTGTCAACAGTTTCAGTAGCTGATTCAATATCGTTTACAGTCACTGGGCGAATGATAGTTACCATTGTTATTGTTGATTTTCGACAAGTGGAGAAGTTGCCCGCTATATATATTTTATTCTTCCGAATGTGGGTCAATAGATAAGGTCAAGGGTTATTGCTATATGGGGTTGGGGTTTCACGGAGAAAGATTCCAAGCGCAGAATAAGATTTATAACCCTCTCGGACCTGGCTGCCGATAGCATTAGTAAGATGTTACTGCAGCGGAGAAAGGGACAACAATCTCGATAGCAATGTGGAGAGGAATTCTTAACCGTCAATCTTATGTGTGTGCAACAAAGTTAGGGCCAGTATAGAAAAGATTATTCCGAATTCCGAAATTTCTACCATTCAAAGCAAAAAGTGCTGCGATAGATTTTCATAACTGGATTTCTAAACTTATTCTATTTAAGTCATTCTTATGTGAGTGGATCATTTTAGCCTGGCAGATAAAAATAGAATCGACTAGTCACCATTTCCGTATCAGATCCTAATGCTCATCTCGAGGAAAAAGTCAGTTACAATATTCTCTGTTCACACCTGTCTCCAGAGCATTACCGAATAAGGCTGAAATATGAATAATAAGACGGGAAATCCTTCTTTACTCGATATATGGCCGTGATAACTATTAGTAAGAATACCCATAGTCAGTTAGCTTCATCCGGTGCCTAGATAGTTTCTCTATTTCTAAATGAAAACGATGGGAGTCAATTACTTCGAATACATTCTGGAGTTTTACCAAGAGAATTATAATACAATTTTCTGTTTTAAAGACTATTTATAACTTACTCTGAAAAATTAAGAGAGTTTGCACTCAAAGGACGTTGTAATGCCAGAAAGTGATCGGCAACCGAAAATTGGGAGGCAATGCTCGTGTGCATAAAATGAGAGAGAAAAGCACCACCCGTAATTCCCATATTTGTTGACACACGCATGCTGGACATCGCTATCCTCCTGACCATTTGAAGCCTGGAAGAAATTATGTACTTCTGTCTACTTTCAAAATATTGATTCTTATACCAGTATAAATTATTAAGAAGAGGCTTAGAAGAGAAAGAATGATCATAATAATGTTTACAAAAATGTGGCTCTTATGAGTTTTTCCTAAGAACTTACACCCTTGAATATTAGAAGAAGACTTTTAGAGTAGCAGAGAGCCATTTAGCCTAAAACGGTTAATCATACGGCTGCTTGCCAGAAGCTTACGGTTACCCTTTCCAGCATCAAACTTCACGGTACATCAGATCAGTTAGTTAGTTAATACGCAAGCTGAAAATGGCAGAAATATGGTCGTCTACTACATAAAGATAGAAACTACAATAACCAATTAGATCATGAAAAAAATTAATGGGCCGAGCAGGGAATTGAACCCTGGACCACTCGCAGACGTGTTATAACCGGACTCTTAATGAATACCAGATCACCCAAAGCGAGTATCATACTACTAGACCACACGGCCATGTTCATTGAAATTCATTTCTCCGAAAAAAGGTCATCTAGGAATCACATCACGTGATTCTATTTTAAATTTTATATTTAAATGTCGTCGGTGCTATAAAAATAGGCAATAAATGACGTGAACTGAAATCTATCTTTACCGAAAAAGAGAGGGAAAAATAATGCAAGCATTTCAGGCAGAAGTATCTACGATATCACAACGTAAAGATATCAATCTGTCACTGAGAAGACATTGGTTGTACTACTACTACTACTGAGAAGACATTAAATGCAAATAATTGGACTGAGTGGGTCATTGTGCTTCTGATTTGAATTTTATTTGTACTATTTTTAACATAGCTCTGGAACTCAGCTTGAAAGTCTTATTTGAATTGCGATGACTCGATATCTGTGTAAACTCCCGAACCTTCTCAATTGACAGATTCCTAACTTGCAATACCCTGAGTGGTTAAGGCTTCCCCAGTGGATTGGTTAAAATTCAACCCCGTTCTATAAATTGAATTTTCACATGTCGACCTTTAAACCCTACCCGGCAATATGGCTCATGTCTATCTTGAATGTTCCTTCCAGTTTTATTAATTTTAATCTACAAGTATAATATATGGTAATAGCTGACCTAGCGGAGGTAGCGTCGGCTAGGCTTCCTGTCTCATGTGATGATGATATGAAGATACATGATTGGACGGATGAAAAGTGCACCCAGCAGAGGCTATTCTAAGAGCAGCTGTTATAGATATCATCTCATTTTGTCTTCCTGTGGTAAACTTATAGCTGTATTACTACATTGGTTGGTAAACGTAAAGCCAGTTGCCGTAGTTCGGAAACTCGGTTTTTTTTCCGATGCCCCGCATTACCCCACATTCGGAGTAATCCACTTTCTCGGGAAATAGTCCGACTTCAGGCTCGGTATTCCCAACCATAAAAGCCAAATTGATTCCACCGTAGACCCAGCAAATTTCACTCAAGTTTCAAAGAAATTAAGAAATCTGATATCAAAGAAAACAATGACCAACGATACCAACTTTGACGCTAAGGTTGTCGGCCTCAACGCTGACAAAGACTACAAGCATCTGCTCTCGAAAGTTTCTGAGCGAATTGATTATCACCAGCGGATTGGCACTGAGCTCCGAGGCATCCAGTTATCTGAGCTTAGTGACGAGCAGATCGAAGACTTGGCTGCCTTCATCTCTGCTCGTGGCGTCGTTTTCTTCCGTGACCAAGACCTTACTCCCGAAGCCCAAGTCTCCTTCGCTAAAAGACTTGGTGATCTTCAACCTCATGTCCACTCTGACGGTCGTCACGATGCATTGATCCCTATTAAATCTGGCAGGGAAAGCAAGCTTGTTGCTGGAGAGGTTTGGCATACTGATATGCCTGAAATTTCCAACCCTCCTGCTTTCTCGATCTTGATGATGGAGACCCTCCCCCCTGTAGGAGGGGATACCCTCTTCATGAGTATGTACGCTGTTCTAGAGAAGTTCTCCCCTAGTTTTTTAAGTCTGATCGAAGGGCGAAATTCTCTCAATTATCGACCTAGTCTCAAAGCCAGACCTGAGAAGGTTGCTCGTGATGACGAGAACTACCACCCCATTGTACGAACCCACCCCGTCACTGGATGGAAGTCATTGTACTGTGTTCCCCTTGGTGGAAAGCACATCTCGGGACTCACTCCTATCGAGACAAAATATGTGTATGAGCTCATTGAGAAGCACACTCACACCTCCTTAGACTGCCACGTCCGATACCACTGGGAGCCCAACAGCATTGCCATCTGGGACAACCGATGCGTTCAGCATAACGCCGTCTGGGACTACTGGCCCCACACTCGTATTGGACGACGAGTCGTGGTGAAGGGAGAGAAGCCTTTCTATGACCCCAACTCGAAAACTCAGAGTGAAGCTCAAGGGCTTGAAAAGCCTGCTGGCTGGAGCAGAGTCACTGACTCTTTTGTCTAGCGTAGTAATATGGAAGTGGAATCGTCATTGACTATCTTTTATATCTTGCACAATGAACATATATAATAGGTTTATATAATCAGTATTTAATGAATGGATATTTTCAACCGTCGCAACTTTTCGAATTCCAAGTTGAATTTTAGCTAGTTTCGCATACTCGCTATCTGTCCGTCACCACATTACCTATCTACAGCCTATTTACCATTGGCCCTTGCATGCCGCAAGCTATCCGAACGGAGCGTATACTTCAAAGCATATCCTTGTATATTGAATGTAAAATCCTATTTTAAATCACTATATTTCTTCAGCATACAACCATACAGTATAATTTAAATGCCCCCAATTTTCATCCAATACTGATCCCAATCTGTCCCTGTTGAAGATCCTGCAATTCAAAAGCTATGTCGATTCCCATCGCCGTTGCCATGAGATCTCTGTTCCACTCGTCACCGTCAAACAACTGCCAGTCCTCATAGGTAGGTGAAGTATATATATCGTTAGTAGCAATTCCTCTCTCTCCTGGTCGTTGTTCTCTTTCCCGTTCTCTGTCTCTCTCCGTTCCTGTTTCATCGTTAACCCGCGGAAACGTCTTCTGTTTCTCTCTCCAATGATAAAAGTCTCGGTAGCCAGTGAACATTACTGAGGCAGATTGTCTGACTTGAGAACTGCTAATCTGAGTCGACATTGACCCGGAAATATACATCCTTTTCAGACCCTCAAGCATTAAAAAGTGATGGCGGGCTTCGCCACGTTCATCACGAAGCATCTGCAGACATCGGTGGCACTCTGCTACACAGTTTAACGCTTTCGTTTTGTCTAGTATAGTGCCAAACTGTGACGCTAAAACCCGATAGATAATTATCATTCCCACGACGACTCCGCGAGATACAAACTGAGGCAAGCACCTCATCTGGTTGGCAGCTTCTGTTCCTTCAGCGAGCGACTGGATCAGTCGTGGAAGCTGCATTACTACGATAAAGAGAGCGGGAATCGATTTTGATACATCAGAGTTTGGAGTTCCAGGTAGTAGCATAAATGAATATAGGTACATTTTACAGTACAGGAGAGCCAGTTCCGTAAGTTCAGACATTGGACTGAGATACTGTGAGGTATTAGACAGAGAGTCTATGAAGGATTGGAGCAGAATCGCCCTGCTCCCATCATGAACAGCAGTGGCAGCCATCGCGTCAGTACCTCTACGGAGAATCGTAAATATCTTAGTCTGCTTAAGCAATTCAGACACTGGAGTGTCGTCCCGAGCGAACTTGCTCCATTCTACAGAGTGGGTCTCGGGCACAATTGCTGGCATACCCCAGAATACTGAGGACTGGATGTTGGTAGAGTAGATTCCGAGCCAGACGAGGGTCGCTGCAGAAGGATCTTTGACAGCATCTGGCTGGTATTCTGAGATTGTCAGATTATGAAGGCTCAATTGTAGGCCGGATTGAACTGCCATACCAGAGTAAACCCAGCTGAGGTCTTCTTGAAGTTTTACAGTGCCGCTGGGCCAGTTGGAGAGCAGAGTTAGTGATATGATAAGTGGTAGCGAGGATTGAAATTTTTGGAGAGTCGTTTTACCATATCTCCGGGATATCTCATTATCAACCAAGTCCAGAATTAATTTCTGTAAGTTCGTATTTGAAATAGCGCTTGCAACTAAACATAAGGACCAGTGCAGTACGCGGTCTTTCAGCACGAAGGAATCCTTACACAGGAATTCTGTGTGGAGTATCGGGAAATTGGGGTGGAAAAATCTGAAGTAAATAGCCAACAATTCGCGTTGTTTTTCTGCCGAAATAACCACAGCGTTACCGATGGACGATGCCCCAGCAGTGTCTTTTCCGTCTATTATGGTCTGATTATCTTTTAATTCCTCGTCTTCAATTGGTAGCTCAGCAAGGAAAGACAAGTCAACTACAGATTCCTGATACTCAGAGCCACGCTTCTTCCGAAATCGCGAAACGGCATACGTAGATTTACGCTTTTCGTCAGGCATCTTGAGGTCGAACTCCTCCCTATCATCGTGAGCGACTATCTCTCGTCTTCCAGTGTCGAGCTCACATACATAGCCTCTCTTGCCGCAGCGAGTACATGCATTCGGAAACTTGTCAGCAGCATCGCACTTCTGTTTCTTCCTTCTACAGTTTGAGCAGGCTTTAAGCTTCATTTGATTGAAGGTATGTATCGAATCAAGTCGGAAAAAAGTCCGACATTATGGCTTTATATGTGTCGGAGCGGCAGTGAGAAAAATAAAATAGTGGGGTAAAAGGTCTCTGAGGTATAATGCCAAAATAGGAAATTTTACTCGAAATTATGCAGCCAGAATATATGCTCCAATTTCACTGAACTCACTACATCAAGCCGACAAGTTGACTAGCTACAAGTTTCTCTACTCCGTACATTTATTGTTAATTTACACAAGATTTACAATCTATCTGCACATATGCAAAATTGCGCATACAATTATGTTTCTTGATTAGCACTATTCTTCGGTATCAATTGCGCTCTCGGGACGAAGCTGAAGTCACATAGCTTATGGGTTACCTCGTTTAGTCGAGTTAAGGCAATAATTAAATCTATTTTCTAACAATGAGTACAGAATAATTCTCTAGAGTTCATAGTGCTTTATTGCAAATGCATAAACCATTTACCAGCTAGTTGATGAGGCTTGGTATCAAATTCCTGCTGCTTTTTCTAACCAGTCATTAATAACATGCTGTACATCGTGATGGTTCCTCTCGATGGCCATCAAATGTCCATTTCCACGAACGCCCACGTCTGCTAAGTAAATGTGGTCCGTTGTTACGCCGGCATCACGAAGAAATTGCGCGGTAAGATGATCATACGATGCATGATAGGAAGCCTCTGCAGTTATAATGACAACCGGGACTGACGCGAGATTGACCAAATGTCTCGCTGGTACCTTCTGACGACAACCTACAAGAGAGTCTTTGCCATGAGAGCCTTCTAGTTCTTGTTCATACTCCAGCTGTGTCTCTAAAGGACCCAGGGGTGGGGAGTATTGAAGGGGATTAGAGGTGATTCCAAATGGATGTACCAGCCTCCCAACAATCTCCCTACGTTTGTTGAAAGGAGCACAGTCGGGGTATTCGAAGGGCGGACCATGAGGCTCCAGGGCAATGATGCCCCTTACCAACTCGGGACACTCATCTGCAATGGTCCAGCCAAGCGGTCCACTCTGAGAGTGAGTAACAAGGTAGGCCGGCCCTGTGACAGACAGAAGAGGGCGAGCGACTTCACGTATAAGCCTTTCGACCTTTTTATAACCGGCAATGTGACCAACCTGACTGGCATAGAATGCGTCGAAATAAGGATCCCCTTTCTTGCCCGTCCCGGGCCACTGGGTGTGTAGATGAGCAGTTGGCCAGCTACCAGGCTCTGGCCTAGTGAACGAGAACTCCAGTTCCTCCACCGTATACTGCGCGAGAGGACCAAGATCTTGCGCATCGTATCGTGATCGTCCAACGCCGGGCTGATCCACAACGTAGGAATCCCAACCAGCAAGAGCTTGAAGTTGGGCCAGCCCAGGTTGACCGTCTGGAGTCTGTTCGAAATGTGTTCCTGTCTGGGCTGCCCCGTGGATGAAAATCACTGCCGGCCCATTTCGATTACCTGGACCATAGTGACGAACGCACATCTGCCCCGTCATATGTGTGCCTCTTTCATCCTGAATATATTCACCACCGACATAAAATATATCAGGCACTTTGTAACCTTGATGTTCTTTTGTAGACTCCATAATTGGCACCAAAGTAGACTCTGGTAGGGGGGAAAGTTTCGTTTAAATAATCCTGAACATACATGAATCAAGAGGCACGCTTTGAGTATGCCGGCATTGATAGTCGGAATACCTTGTGCAGCTTTTGATCATCCCTTCCAAATTGAGTGTTCAAAGTTGAAGCTAAAAAACTCACTAGAACTGGTGAAAAGGAGAAGAGTACGAAGCCGGGGAGCTAGAACGTGGCTGAGCAATAAGGATATCTTCTCGACAAATATCTCTTACGGATAGCCTGTCAGCCTCCGCTTTGGGATGCTCAGATACTAGTTGCGTTGTTGACGTTAACTCTCGGTCTTCTATCGTCTATTCACTATTCAATCTATATCCAATGGGAACCCTCTCACTTGTATCTTAACATCTAGTCGTTTCCCCACACTCCCCGCCCAACTCACAATGTTCGGATTTTTTTTCCGACATCTCGACTTTTTTCACTTCTTCGTGCGGGGTACCCTCAAACCCCACACCAACCCTATGCCCAGCTGCAAGTATTCATAAGACCTTCGCACTTTTCTCCGACTCATCACTTCACTACCCCACAAACCAAAGTAGAAAACTTGATCCAAGGACAATATCTGTATTCAATAATTAATATAAATGTCACAAATCCAGGGGTTCTGAGAACAAAAAAAAAGCGAGTTAAGATTAACTCTGGCGATACTTACCTATTAGTACAGCTTTGTCCTTTAACTTTGATTTGATCTGAGACCATATAGCCACTTTTGTCAAATGATATCTCACCGTGCGACCACTCCTGAACAAGGTTTCGACAGCGAGGCCCAAACCTACCAAACTCGGGTTTGTCACGGCGAATCTATTGGAAAACCGGGACAAGAACTGTTCATCGAGAAAGTCGAGGTCTCCCCAGAAGACGACCCTTATATCAAATATATCAGTGCCGGAGCTGGTACCGAGGAGTCGCCTTTTCTTATTGATTTCCCCGAAGACGACCCAGAAAACCCTCGAGCATGGAGTGCCTTCAAACGCTACGGATCTCTCGGTCTTCTTGCTCTGGCCAATATGGGTACGCTTCTCACCGCTGCAGTGTTCTCGTCTGTTATTCCATTTGTTATTGAACAGATGAAGGTTAACTCCACCGTCGCAACATTGCCACTATCATTTTCATCTCTTATGGTTAACCTTGGTATGCTGCTTTGGGCACCTCTTTCTGAGACTTATGGTCGCAAGGTGGTGTTGATGGCGACTACTTTCTGTGCTATTGGTTTCTCGTTTGGTGTGCAATACAGCAAGACTATTGAGGGAATCATCCTCTGCCGAATGATCCAGGCCTTCTTCATAGGATCTATCGCTCCTAACATGAACGGATTCGCGGCGGACTGCTGGTCCCACCACCGCAGAGCATATGCTATCCTGTTCTATGGAATAACCCTCGCTCTTGCTACGCCTCTGGGACCAGTCATTGGTAATCTTATTGTTGCCCGCAAAGGGAGTACCATGGTCGACGTATTGTGGTTCGTCACCGCTTACACCATCTTCATGTTCTTCGTTTCCTGTATCATCCCAGAGTCGTATCCGTTGGTGCTTCTCCGGAGAAAAGCGCAAAAGTTCTCTATGGATACTGGAAATGTATACAGATCCGCATTCGATCACGAGAACAACTCTCACACGATCACTCCTAAAGTTCTTGGGCGATTCTTGCTGCGTCCTTTCAAAATTCTCACTCAGGAGCCAATTATCCTGTGTCTGGGTATCTACATGGCTGTTGTTACTGGACTTCAGAGACGTGGATCAACAGATCGGAAGAGCAC